>HG712992.1:9955-32252 GCA_000499725.1 Eimeria brunetti | reverse complement strand
ACTCATGCTTGTCGCAGGGTGTTAGAATGCCTCTGCCGCACTATGGACAGCGTGCAATAATCCCAGCTCCTCATTCATACCCGCGCAAAGAGAATCCGGAACTTTCAACGGAGAACATGTGAAACGCATATGCATTGAGGTGCCTTGCACGACGTTCGCCACTCATGCTTGTCGCAGGGTATTACAATTCCTTTGCCGCACTATGACCAGCCTGAAATAATCCCAGCTGCCAATTCATACCCGCGCCCACCCCCAACACCAGTTTCAAAGACGAATGCCACGTCAAACCGCAGACCAGGTACGGGCTCGGCGTTCTTTTGTCCAGTATGCATGCGCATTCACACAGTTTCGTCCTGGTCACGCTGGGCATGGCGCTACACATAAACTGACTCATCACTTAACTGAGGCTGTTTGTGGTTACCGGCCCATCTTTGCACAGTTACGTCGCAGCGTCAGATAATAAATCCGTGGTAAGAAACAAGGAAAGGCATAGGTGGCGAAGCGGGTTTTTCCTTGTTCTCATTCCGTAAATCTGCACAGATGCACACTGATATGCCTGTCTGCCACCACACAGCCGGGAACACGAGAGCTCTCATAAAGACCCCGATTATATGAATGCGCTGTTAAAAGCATACGAACTTGTCAAAAGAACACGCTCAGGACACAATAGAAAGCTTCGCCACACCGCCGGTGTATACATGCGCATGCAAACTGGAAAATCCCAACGAAGATCACGCACGCGTGCCCTCTAGCCCTTCCCCAAACACTCTGGATACTGGTGCTGGCAGACGGAGCTGATGTCAGTGAAGACAGGCGCGGGAAGCGCAAGCTTAGTATCAACTGAAGGACCATGCAGCTGGGTGAGGGGGCGTCCTTGTCGAATTGCTTCATGTTACAGGAGCAACGGCAATCCATAATGTGCAGGACATGCTGCAATCATCAGATGCAAATGGAGCGGCTGACTCCTGTATAAATCGGCGTATAATGGTAGGATGCTATGAACACTTTGTCTACAGGTGTCTACCTTGAACGAAAACCATGGGCGCCAAAAAAAATCGCAAGAACTCCGAAGACAAGAGACCATAAACAATCTTGTCAATCCAGAAGCACCTGCCTACACTACGGGACCCGTTTTCCCTTGTGTTATCCGCTTGTTACACAATGAGCTAAGTGTTCGGCTTTACTCCGTGGGAGAACCATGCGGATATATACAATTCATGCTGACCACACCGTCGGCCGCGTTCACCCCTTCGTCCTTCCTTGTCTTGGCAAGGCAAATACTACTGTACGTAAGCCTACCAGCCAGCGCGGCTACTACGCGCTCGACACAACTCATCGCCTGGTCGCTTCCGCCTTCCACCACGTACCCCGCTGCGCATATGCTGCCTCACCACTTCTATGCAATCAGTTGTACTGGCAGACGTTGTATCGTAAACTCGTGGTGCACAGCCCGGGCATCAATCTCCAGCGCGTATCCAACAGAAGTACGGTAAAAGCAGCATCATTCCCCTCTTATCAAAATGTAACCCCATAAACCGGCGTGCATGCGTATACACATCCAAGCTGGTTTACATACAAGCTGAAACACAACAGTACTCATAACTACGCTGAGCAGACGGGCTTTCTTCTAAATGCGTGCGCTTTGAACAAACCAGGTCACGAACTCAACGCCAGCGAAGGCTTCAAGACATTGCTGCCGCAGAAGAATGCACAAAAATTGCATACCCCGAACGACTATCATCCATGCAGTTCCGCTAGCTCTCTGCCAGCCACTGCGCATAGATATATTGATAGGCGGAGCTCATTCCAACTAGGGCGAGCCAAGCACATGCTTAGCACTAGTTGCAGGATTACGCAGCTGGCGGCATGGGCACCATTGTCACCGCATGGCTGCTGCTGCCTCCTACCGAGCACTGCTCTCCGCAAGTATTGCCTCATCGACTATCTGAGATATTCTAAAGCAACAGACTATGTCCCCAATAGCCGCAACGCAGCGACAAAACAACCTGTCCCAGCCAAGACTGAACCAAGGCATGATCAAGCAAAACAAGCCTCCACTTCTAATACGGTTGCTCGCTAAATTTGCACGCATCCCTATATACATCCAGGCCTGCCATCGGACAGCCTGAAACATACAAGTAACCGTGAGCATGCCAAACGATGAATGGGCTGCGCGTTATTCAAACTTGCTGCAAACACTATATTTACTGAGTGCTAAGTCTATCCGGAACTATGGCTACTATTGATGTGCATAATCCATGCCAAGCAGCCGGCGATACCAACACTAGACAAGGCTTCTTTAAACGGCGGACGCAGGTGAGCGCACACGAAATGCAGAACTCCACCATGCCCACACAATCAGATAGGCGAGGGTTCTGTGAAATACTGTTTGTGCTTCTTTCATCAGAGGGGGCTAAATTTCAAACGGAAGCAGCGGCCTACTCGCAGCCTTAATCCCAGCCGCAGGAGGATGCAGCAGGCTGCGAGGAGCATCTTAGTCCAACAACTTCTTCTTGGAAGGCCAACGAGGGCCGCAAATGTGCAAGACGTAAGGAAAGCATAACAAAATGACCGAGCGGCTGCTGCCAGGTAGCTTCTGTCTATTTTATGGGCCGCTGTAAGCACCTCGTGGAGAGGTGCCCAGGACAGGCAAAAATCTGTGTTACATTCATTAACTGCTTCTGCTATGAAACCAACAAAAACCAAAAAATATTGCCGAACCAGAAACATATGCCTGCGTTAAGGGTTCCGTTATCTCTTGTGCAACAAATCACCTACACGTGGAAGGAAGCGTTCAGCGCTGTTTCGTGGGTGGCAGATTTTGACAATTCGTGTAGACCACGCCGTCTGCCCCGACCCTTTCGGTTTTGTCCCGTTCTCCATATACAAACTAACACTATGTATAGCAGCGCAAGCTGTCAGTACTATCAACCGTTTGGCTCAATTTACTGCATTGTCGTTCCTGCGTCCGAGCACGTACTCCCTGGCCAGCGAACCGGCGATCGCAGGGGTAAGGAAGGCTTCGCCAAAACGCGGATGCAAGCGAACGCATATAAACTCGCTAGTTGCACGATGACCACGCAAGTAATTCTCCTAGCCTTTTGCCAAATAATGAGTGTGCTCGTTTAGGCAGACGCTGCTGACTCCAACGGGACCAGCGGACCAACTGCAAGCTTAATAACCGCTGTAGGACCATCCAGCTGGAGTCAGCGATGTGGAATTGCTTCCTGTTGAAAGAACAACGCATATTACTGTCACAGGCATCATTAGCTTCAAACCAATAGCTTGCTTTGCGCCGGGTTACTACGTTCGAGTGCTTAAAGCACCTTGCCATGCGAGGCCGACCTCAAACGAACATCCACGACCCATTCATAAATTGCACCTACCCCAAATACAAGACAGCTTATGCAATCCGGCCAGACCAAACCATGCGTTCGTATTATGGGAGCTGCCGCTGCTTGCATCACCCTTTCGGTGGGTTTCCGCATGATTCGGTCCTTGTGCCATGACTATTTGCACAGCACGTATTGAGCTCACCGTCAACCGCGGCTCCGTCTTCGGCTCGCCTATTGTTCGTAAAACAGTTACCCTTATACCTTGCTACGATAGCAGCCAATGCCACTAAGTGCTCTGTTTAATTCGCCGTGTAGTCGTTCCCGCCTGCTACCAAGTACTCCCACTGCGCAAATGCTGTCTCACCAGTTTTCTGAGATTGTCTCTGTAGCCAGGCGTTGCCTCGCAAATTCGTACCGCAGTACACGAACACCAACCACTAGTACGCACTCAAGAGAAGCACCGTCAAAGCAGCATCCGCTCTCACTTCTCACAATTCAACTCCATAAACCGGCATGCATGCACATGCACATTCATGTCTGTTTCCATACGAGCTGAAACGTAACAATGCCAATAACGGCGCCGCGTGCAAATTCCTCCTTTTAATACCGTGCGCCATGGACAAAACGGTGCGCAATCGCAACGCCAAAGAAGGCTTGGCGATACTGCAACCGTAGGCGAGTGCAGACAAACTGCACACCTGCAGGCCCCCAGCCCCCCGGCCCTCGGCTAAGTACGTTTTCCAACAAAGACAAGCGGACAAAACACGAGCTTAATGCCAAATGGACGGCAGCGCGATTGGCCGTAAGGAGTGTCATTCACGAACCGCCGCGTGTTTAAAGGCATCGGGAACCGAAATTATTCAATATGCTAGAAAACCATCGCATGCAGGCCAGAGGCCTGCATACCTTCTGTCTCTAACTACTCGGCTGGCGCGCTAGTGGCGCCAAGAGGCAGCCATCCCCATGCACTAGAGGTCCGCTCTTCCTTGTGCTATCCGACACCTATACAATGAGCTAAGGGTGGCGTTATTTCGTGGGAGACCCATGAGTCCTTGCATAATTGGTGTTGACTGTGTCGTCGGCGTCTGCCGGCCCCTCGCTGTTTCCACCCTCCGCAAAACAACTAGCAGCACGCATAACCAGGTTGGTCGCCAACGCTTCTTAGCCTTTGACGCGTACCACCAAGTAGTTGCTGCTGGCTCCTATAGCGCACTGCATTCCACATATACTCTCCCAACAATTCACTGAGATCTTTTGTAATGTCAGACTCTGTCTCCCAAGAGTATCTGTGCAGCGACAAATTATCCTGCCACAGCAAACAGCGAACAAGGGCAATACAAAACCAGCTCAATTTCTCCCTGTCACTCCATAAATCTGCACGCATGTATTCGTGTATCTATGCCTGCAATCAGACAGCATGGAGGAACAAACACGCACCCACAGCCGCGACAAAGGATGAAATCGCCTCAAATGTCTCAGACTTGTTACACGCTTGTCGAGTTGCTGAATGCTTCCCACCCCCGGAGGCCTCATCTAGTTTGGTGCATACTCTCTGTCCAACCAGCGAGCGATCGCAATTCCAGATAAGGCAAGGCAACATCGGTGCCGTAGGTGTTCTCACACGAATTGCATTTCCCCGCGATGCCCACACATTCATATTTGCAAATTCCTTGGCAAATACTACGTGTACTGCTATAGATATACGGTGCTGGTATCGAACGGGACAGGCGGGCCAACAGCTAGCTAAATGTCAAATGCAAGACCACGCAGCCAGTTGCAGACGACGCGCTGCTTCTTGCTACTATGTGTTGTTCTGGAGGACCAGCGAAAACCTAGAAAATTCCGGACAGGTATTGTCGCGTACATTTCAAGCCTGTTTTTTTCTCAGCTCCAGAAACCCTTCGTCGCAAGATACCGTATTTGGACTATTGTCAGTGACGCATTCATAATTCGTACCTAATCCGAGAACAAGGCACCTTTAAGAATCTTGGTAACCCAAAGGCATCCGCCAGCACTACGGATTCCTCGTACTACTACACCCCTGTGCTGTGGTTCTGCCTTCTTGCCTGCAGCAGCCATCAGCATTTGCACAATTACTCATGACCGCGCCCTCGGCTCCCGCCTACACTTCGCGATCCCCGTCCTCAGTAAAACAATTGCTATCATGCAGACGACGGGCTGTCAGTACTACTCAGCGTTTGGCACAACTGGCCGCTGAGTCCCTGCTGCCTCCAGCTGCACCCCACATATCCTGCCTTTTCACTTATCGGCGTATCATCCGAAGGGGGTGCTTCATGCGACAGAACAACCGGTTTCAGTAAATACTGAAAAGGAGAATTACAGAAGGGAAACGAGCTCCTGCCTCCAACACCGTGGCTCTAGAAATCTGTACGCATGCCAATATAAATATATCGAGCCTACCATCGGCAACCCTGAAACATAAACCTGTCCATAGTTGCGACAAACAGTATACTTGCCTCACTTATTTCAGGATTGTCACTAGCTGGCATTTCCTGGACGCCAAGGACCTACCAGTCCTTTGCTGCTGTTTATGGGCATACTGTCTGGTACCCACCCGGCGATTCCAACTCCAGAGAGGTGTTCGTCGCGCAGAGGATCTAGTTATGATGCCCACGCATTCAGTCTCGCTAGTTTCCTGCCAAATACTGCCTGTGAACCTCTTGGCAGACGGAGCTGCATTTCAATCGGAAGTTTCCTAAACGTAGACGAAGTATTACGCATAGTAACCAATGCGCCTTTCATCACATTCGCCATCGCGGAAGCAGACGCGCGCCAGCTCTAACTGTGTAGCTCCAGGATCCTCTCATATTCAGCTCGGCTAGCCTTTTCCCAAATACTACTTACTCTCCTACCAAAACACGGAACTTACTTTCATAAAAGCAAGCAGACGAGGGGTGGCATCAGTTTCAACTGCAGACTTTCAGAAAAGCAGACAGACCAGGGGTGGCTTCAATATCAACTGCAGAACGATGCGCCTGGATGCGTGGGGCGTCGCTGCAGAGTTGTTGGTGAACGCTACCTATCTTCGTGGTTGGCCAATACAACTAGGAAACTTTCGAAAAAATTAGAAACCCACATGAGGCAATGCGTCCTGTATCGCGTTCGTCACTGATGGTTATGGAAGGGCACTGTGACTACCCCGTCGCGAGATGGCCGGCTCGAAAGAATATCAGTGACACACCTATACACTGCAGGGACTCCGAATCCACAACAGCTGAACTAATCTCTCATACTCGAACCATAGCCTAGGTCTCAGGCCTACGCTTTTTTTGCAAGCGTCGTTCGGATTTACACAATATTACACAGGCCGCTCTGTCGACCGAGGCCTCGCCTCCACTATTCCCGTTATCTTTGTCCTCTTACAGAACAGCTACTGTCATGCACAACCTGGCTGGCGGTCAACCCTTCCCAAAATCGGGTACACCTTAGCGTGTATTCCTTGCTGTCTTCTCCCATGCACTGCGCTGCACGTGCATACTCTCTTGTCGAACAACCGGTGATCACAACGGTAAAGAATGCCTCAACGCCACTGCAGATGTAGAAGCACGCACGCGAATGGCATGCCCCCACGATGTGCAGACACGCACACCAACTAGCTCCAATTAGCTCCTTGCCAAATATTGTTTATAGTCGTATCTGTAAGTGGAGGCAAATTTCAAGGACAAACGAGCCAAACTCAACTATAACATTAAATGCAGGACAGTGTATCTAGCTTCCTGGAACGCCGTTGTCGCATCACTTGTCGGAAGACCGACGAGAATCAGAGCCTTGCGAAACGTAGATGTATTAAGCACATGAACCAAGGTGCACTACGCCACGCTCGCTACTGGTGATTATGAAAACGTGCTACGACTTCCCTGTCGCGATGTGTGAAGTACGAGAGCATGCCGATGATACAGTCAAATTGCACGTACTCCCCAGGCATAACACTGTAGATATTATCGCCCAATTATTTATCAGATTAGCTGCAGGCGTACCACTACTTTGTGGAAGCGATGCGGATTCAAAAAAGCTTGTTGTAGCTCCGCAGGCAGCTAAACCTTGCCCTTCGCTATTCCCATAATCCACAGAACAGCCACAATCATGCCGCAAACATTACTAAGTATTTGGTGCAGTTCACCACGCGCTCGCCGGCACCGAGTGCTGCGTGCTGCGCTGCTCATGCACTGCGCCGCAAGTTCATTGGGACTGCGGCCTCTTACGACGTCCGTTTCTGCCTCGTAAAGGCAGTTCGCAGAGCCGCGAGGACGTATTCCAGTGGACGCCAAGGACGAGCGCGGCTTACGGAATAGTAGCCTCGCTTCGCCTCACAGTGAATCTGCATTAAGTTGCACATCTGCGTATTCGCATCAATGGCTGCTTATTGCATAAAAAGTAGCGGTTCCCGTACCTACGCCGATCTAATGAGTTTTCGCCTACAGACATACTCGCTGGGCAATGGAGCGCGCGACCGTAACACCAAAGAAGGCTCCACCGTACCGCGGATGCAGACGCGCCCACGAAAAGTGCAGAGCTTCAAGATGCGTACACACTCGGGTCGGGTAGCTCCCGGCCAAGCGCTGTTCATACTTCTTTCAGCAGCCTAACCTGATTTCAGGCAAGGCAAGCGAATCAGGCACTACCAACTCAAATACCAGCTGCAGGGGATGCAGCTGACTGTTGAACCCCCGCCTGTCGGAGGATCGACAAGAATTTTAAACATTCGGAAAACAGAAAGTACATAGCACTGCGATTTTCCCAGATGCAGGTCCGCCAGCCACCCAACGAATACTGCGCATCCCCATATTAACATATTAGCAGACGGGGGTTACTTTTTTCAAACAGGACCAGCAGGCCAAGCGCAAGTTTAGTCGTGACGGCAGGAGCGTGTCGCAAGGAGAGCCATTACATCATCGTTTACCTCCGAGGGAACTAGAGGAATCGAGGGTTTCGAAGACAAAAAGGGTCCATTAGGGCAGTAGCCACAGTGATCGATGCCACATGCGAGTCCAGTGAAAGGGTCTAACAAAACTGCAAGGCGAAAAGCACCTGCTTCGAAGGTATAACTGCGACAGATGCATTGCAGATTGATTACAAAAGGGGTGAACTAACACCTCCAAACCGAAGCACCTGCCAGCACCACGCGGTCCCGTCTCTTCTGTCAACGTAGCAGGAGTTGCCGTCGATGCAGTCAAACGTTTGACGCAAATCAGCACATGGTTGCTGCTGTCTTCAATGCATTGCGCCCCATATACCCTACAACACCAATTTACTAAGATGGTTTGCAATGCCAGATCCTGTCTGCCTTATGCATAGCGCAGCGACAAAAAGCCGCGTTCGTACTGGCAAGATCACGGTTAAATCGAAATTTGCCTCTAGCCCTTCCAACAGTGCATTCCATGAACATGCATGCGAATACATACACATTCATGCCTGCCATTAGACAGCCTAGACCATGGCTGAACCCACAACTGCAGCGGCCACATAAGGTTGCTGCTGAAGGCATACTTGCTGCGCAAAAGAATACGTGGTTGTAGCACCAAAGAAGGCTTTACCACACCACTAATCTAGACTCACGCACACACTATGATCCCAGAGGCCCACACATGCAGACCCGCTGGCTCTCAGCCACAGGCTGCGTACAGGCCTACTAGCAGACGAAGCTGATTTCAACCGGGGCAGGCGGAATAGCCGGGCGCCTAGTGCCTATTGCATGATCTTCCACTTGGCTGCATAATTCGTCGTTGTCGAATTGTTTCCTGATAAAAACCAACAGGAACCGGGAGCTTTCATATCATAGAAGACGCATGGCGCACATGAGCCAAGGCACCCTGCATCATATTCGCCCCTGGCGATCACTGGCCAGCTGGAAAGAATATCCACGACACATTCATAAATTGCAACCACTCCCAACACAAACGAGCTCAACTAGGCTCGCAGATCGGAGCCACGCGCCATCCCGTGCAAATATAGCCTCCTGTGCAAGAGATACTACTACTTACACAGTTCGTGTTGGGAGTCCTGTTTGTCGCTGCCCCAGCTTCGCTTTTGCCGTTATCCGCATATCAACTACCATCATACACAACGCATCTGGAAGCCAGTGCTGCTGAACGCTTGACACAACTCACCGCGTGGTCCCTGCCGCGTCTGACTACATATTGGTGTGCACATATACTTGCTCAGCAGCCTACTGATATCGTTTGTAATGCAAAACTCGTCTCTGCAGATGTACACCGCAGTTCTGCAGTTCCGATGTATCCCACACCCATAGACATAAAAAACGAAGCACGCGTTGAAGCAGAATTCCCCTTTTATCCGTAACAGAGACCCCAAAACTCGCCATGCATGTGAATGCACATCCATTCCTGCCATCAAGCATTCCGAAAAATGGGACAGTTGACCCTGTCCAGCATGATTTTTTTCTTGAAGGCACACTTGCTGGGCCATATGTCACATGAAGGCAACGCCACAGGAAGCTCTATACATAGCCGTGGCTGTAGCGCACAAAGAGCATATCACTACGATATTCACACTTTCCGGTCCACTAGCCATCCATCAAATTCTGTGTGCGTTCCTACTGGCAGCCAGGGTTGACTGTAACCACAGCAATCGAGCCAAACACACCCTAAACAACAACAAAAAGACCGTGCAGCTGGCTGCATGGGGATCTTAGTCGGCTTGCTTCGTGTTGTAAGACCGGCGGGAATCGGTTGTGTGCAAGATGTAACGAAACTGCGGACTGCAGACAAGGCTTCGCCTTCCATTTTGCGTCTGCGGACTGCAGATACTCCTGTCGGCAAACGGAGGCAATTTCATCCACGGCAGCTGAACCAGGCGCAGCATTAATACCATCTGCAGGGCCACGCCGCTCCGTTCAGGGGCCACCTTGCTCGAGTACCTTTTCGTTAAAAGGTCAACAACAATTGGGTATGTGCAAGGCATACGGGCAACATTACATGCCGACCAAGCACCCGATCTTAGGTAGTCTCTTCTTACTATGGTGGGGTGCCTAAAGCCCTTTGTCGAGAGATGGCTAGTTCTGACAAAAGCCAGCGACACAGTCGAACCCCATGTGGGTTTATACAGTTTGAATTGATTGCACCTTCCTCCGTGGCCCCTTTCTCACCTTCCCTGCTCCCCGCGGAACAATTGCCATCATACATAAACGCACTACCATGCTGCTGCTTTTGCTAAACGGTTGTGAATTACCGGGTAGTCGCTCCTGCGTCCAACTGCGTACTCCGCTGCGTGTATATACTGCCTCACAAGTACCCCGATTGTTTTTGGTCGGATTAACTTTCACAACTGCATTGCGAAGCGTAGAGCCTTCAATCCCCAGTAAATACGAAGCACAGTCAAGGCAAAACTAGCTTCCCCTTTCTCCCACGATGCAACTGCATATATATATATGCATACATGCGTATGCATAGCCGTGCTTGGTTACATACGAGCTGGCATGCCAGTACCCATATCCGCGTCAAGAAGATGATTTCTCTCCAAAGGGAATGCGTGCCGTACGAAAAAAAGGCACGGTTGCAACACACAACTGTCGGAAATGCTTCGAAACGCACCTATTATAGAAGCCTTCGCATAAGATGGGCCATGCCACAACGTTCGCACATGCAGACCCGCTAGCAATCTGCTAAATACTTGGGATACTTCTACTGTCAGAAAAAGCTTGTTTTAATTATGGCAACCAAATCAAGCGCTTCTTGAATATCAAGTGCAAGGCCTTGCAGTTGATTTCAGTGGGCTTCCTTCTCGAGTCGCATGCTTTTGGGAGACCAACGAGAAAGGAAAGTGTTAAAGAACCACTACACGCACAGTAAGGGCCTGCATCGCGTTAGCTTGTATATACTATGCTGTGGTGAGGTGCTGCGCTCGAATAAAAATCAGTGACACATTCATAAGCTGAGATTCGCATGAGCACAATAAAACGTCAATAAACCAGATGGGCGCGCTATCTCGTGTGCTACCCAATAGCTAAGAAATGGCGTCCGCTTCCATCGGTCTTCCGTGCAGGTGCCATCGGCATTTACACAGTTAGTGTTGGCCGCGTCGTCGGCGGCTGCCAACCCTTCGCAATTCCCGTCCTCCACAAGAGTACCACCATCATGCATAACCGGGCAGGCCGTCAACATTAATCAGCCGCTGATGCAAATCACCGCTCAGTCGTTGAGGCCTCCTACAACGCACTGCGCTGCACATATGATGCCTCAGCAATTAAGTGAGTCGGTTTGTAGTGTTAGGCTCGGTATTCCAAATGCGTTTGGCCAGCGGCCAAGCACCCGCCGTCAGTGAATCCCGGACAAGGGCACAGCCAAAGCAAAAGAAGCTCCCATTTCTCACACTGGATAAGTCTGAAAGCATTCACATATAAATCCATGCCTATCATCAGACAATCGGAAACATAGACTTGCCCCTAAAGGCGGCGAACCGTGAATTTGCTCCACGCGCTTCAGACGTGGTACAAACTGGTCTGGGGTCCTTATACAGCTGTCCCCTCTGGTGGTTACAGGAAGGCGTAAACCAAACCACACAGCGAGGAGAACAGCTCATCCAAGCACAAGAGGGCTCAACTAATCTTGCCAAACCAACAAGGTCCCTCTGCATGGTGGGTTACCCCTTTTTCTGTATTTGTTGATAGCCGCACAATGAGCCAAGTGTTTTGTTCGTTTTGGCGCAGGCCATATGTGTACTTGTATAATTCATGTTGACCGCAGCGTTGGCTGCTCTCTACCATTCGCTACACCCGCCGTCCGTAAAACAACTACCGTCCTAGATAGCAATGCTAATCGCCAGTCCTACCTACCAAACGTTTGGTACAAATCAACGTGTGGTCGCAGCTGTTTGCAGGGCAACATATTGCGCTGTACATATACTACCGTGCCAGTTCGCTAGGACGGTTTGTAATGCCAGACTCTGTCGCCCAAACAAACTGCAAAAGCACCGTAATCAAGTTGCAGGAAGGGTAAGGTGAGAGTGAAACCATAATCTGGACTAGTTACGTCTACAGATGCAACTCCATGAACATGCACCCAAAGACTTACACATCGATGCGTGTTGTCGTACAGCCTGAAACGTCGCAGTACGCACCAGCCGCAGCGACCAGCAGAGGCTGCTTCTAAGGTTATATTTGTCGCGAAAAACGACATTGGGCTGACGAGCCAAACAAGACTTCGCCAGTCCCGGGATCTAGGTGCGCATAGTGCAAGATTGGTAAGCTTGGTGCCAAAATTGAAGTCACGCAACTGGCTGCAGGGGGCGTCTTTTTCGGAACGCCTTTTGTTAGAAAACAAACGAGTATCAAAAATTTTAACTCGGTTGGGGAAGCACCGTGTGCGGAGCAAGCGCCCCCTTACATTTTGTCTGATTTTCGTGCGAGTGATGCAGAGCTCGTAACCAGTGACACACTAATCAATTGCAGATACTGCAAACACAAGACAATTTGAAGTGTTTGCCAAGCCAGCAGCATACGCCTGCACTAGCGTTTAGATACGCAATGTGCTCAGGGCCCCCCGGTGTTTTCTGCAAGTGCCATGAATATCTGCACGATACGCGTTGACCGCGCCGCCTGCCGCTGCTTGCCCTGCACTGTTGCCAATGCCCGCAGAACAATGACCACCACACACAACAAACATTGATGCTTATACTGCTTGGTGTTTGGTACATTTCATCGTGGGTTGTCTGCTGTCTACTACAACGCAGTACGCATTCCATACAATGCCTCATCAATTCTCTGAGCTCCCATGCAGTGTGAGGTCCGGTTTCCCAAATCAACCCTGTCACAGCTAATACCGAATAAGGGCACGGTTAAGGCGAAACCAGCGCCCATCCCTGACGCCAGTGCTCGATATATCTGCAACCATGAATATATGCATCCATGCCTGCCATCATACGGCCTGAAATAAAGCCATTGCACACACAACCGCGTCAAAAAGTGAATTTAGTTCATGTCTTTCAGATTTTTCCCACAATGGTCTGTTTACGAAACCCTGGGCATATCCGGAATTTTGGCTGCGAACTGTGTGCATACTCTCTGGCAACCCAGCCGGGGATCGCAACGCCACAAAAATCTTTGCCGCGCCGTTATCGTATACGCTTGCAACTGAACTGCGAGACTCCACACAGTCCTCACAGTCCGCATGCTGTCTGCGAAAGAGTGTACGTACTACGAACGCAGGACGGCGCTTACGGGGACGGGCGGGAACATCGCCTCCAAAGTACCGAGCGTTAGAACATGCAGCTGGCTGCTCGCAACATCCTCGTCAAATTGCCTTTGTGTCGTTGTAATGTCAACGAATATCGAGAACAAGCAGGATCTATGCAGTCCATTACATGCATGTTGGTCGACTGCTTCCCGCTAGCCCGCAGCTAGCCTCTGACCAGTATGCTGAAGTGCCGTGAGCACTTTGCCGTGAGATGTCGAGCTTAAGCGAAATCAGCAGCACACAGAGCTGCACTGCCGGATCCGCTTTCCCTCGCGTTATCGAATAGCCTCGCGATGAGCTAGGGGGTTCGCGTTCTTCTGTTTAGCCACGTGAGTATTTGCACAATTCGAGTTAACCGGCGTCAGGCACTGCCTGGGCGTCACCATTCGGAATTACTGAGCAATGGCTACCATCGCACACAACAGGCCTGGCGGCTAATACTTCTCAGAGCTCGATCAACGTCACAGTGGAGTTGTTGTTGTCTCCCATTTCGCTGTGAGCCCCACACGTAGCGGCCCGCCAATTTCAGTGACAGTCCTCTGCAATATCCGACCTAGTCGCGCAAATGCACGTGGTAAGCGACGAAACACGCTACCACAGGTAATATCGAACAATGGCACGGCCATAGCAGTCCCACATTTCACCTTTCACACCGTACCTGCATAAATCTGCCTTGGTGCACACATCGATGCCTGGAATCAGAAAGCCTGAAACAGCACACGCATGCCCATAGCAACGCCAAAAGATGAGTTCACCTCATGTATTCCAGACATCCTACATATTTGTCTATTGGCTAGCTACCACCTGTGGCATACTCTCTAGCCACCCAGCAGTCGAACAAAAAGCCAGAGAACGCTTCGCCACACCGTGGATGTAGTTATGCACACACAAACAGCATATTTCCACAATGCCCACCCATTCAGATCCCCCAGGTCTCTGTCAAATACTACATACATTCCTATTGACAATTGGAGGTGATTTTAGACAGCGGCAAACGGGGCAAAACCAGGGCAAGTGCCGAATGCAAGACCACGGAGCTAGCTGCATACAGCATGCTTTTCAAACTACTTCTTGTCGTTGCACGCGACACACTTTTGCGCTCTTTTTTGTTCATGGAGCAACGCGAATCGATTGCGTGCAACATATGAGCGAACTATACGGGCACACTAAGCGTCTGCTTCCCGCTAGCTCCTCACTACGATTTTGGAATGCTATCAGCAGTTTGCCATGAACTGTGCAGTCCGAACTATTAGCGGCAAACTCATGAATTGCGCAGACTCTGAAGACAAGGCAAATTAGAGGACCTCGCTGAAACGGAACAAATTTCGGCAATGGTTGCTCCATTTTCCTATGTGTTACCCGGCTCGGCGGAACCAGCTAAGAGTTCCGCGTTGGTCTGTGCAAGCGCCATTAACATTCGCTGAAACTGGTCGGCCGAGCCGTTGGCAGCTTTCCTTTATTCGCTTTTGTTTTCCGTGAAACAGCAACACCATACACAGTTTCTCTAGCCTTCATTGCCACCAAACGTTTGGCGCGAATTACCGCAGGCCTTCTGGTGCGCAGGTGCGCCTCACCACGTGGTGCACATCCACAGACTCGAACGTTCGCTCCTGAAATGGTTAATAATGTCAGGTTCTGCCTCGCCAACTTATTTCGCAGCGTCGAAGCATTTATCTGGCCTATATACCTACGAAGGACACTGTTAAAAACGAGACTCTGTAAAGTTACACGGAAGGATAAACACATATATGTCTGCCATCAGGCAGTCTGAAACGTAAATGTACAGAAAAGGGCGCCGTCCAGGTAGTTTTTGTGCTGAAAGCCTACATTCTGAGCAACCCAGTGCGCAATCGCAACCCATAAGAAAACCTTGCACGCCGCAGCCACGGATACGAGCAGAAAAACTGCATAAACACAAGATAGAGGCACACGTAAACCCTCTATACTTCCGCCAAATACTGCAATATGCTCCTGTCGACAGACAGAACTTTATTTTGACCACGAGAGGCGGACCAGAAGCAAGCTTTTTGCCAGCTACAGGGGCATTCATCTAGTGATATGGATATGTACTGTCACCTTTGGATTATCAACGACAATCGGAAAGTTCTGGGGCGTACAGCAAACATCACACGAAGACAAAAAGCGTGCTTCCCGCTAACCTCTGCCTTTTATGTTGGAGTGCTATGAGAACGTTGCTGTGAGATGCCCACCTCAAAAAAATTCGCGACGCTCACGTATAAGATAGCAGATATGTCCTTCAGCCCGACGAAACCGGCTTTCTCTTGGGTTATACGATAGCCGCACATTGACCTAAGGGTTCGGCGCTGTTTGGGGGGATCTCGTAAGAACACACATTATTCTTGTTAACAGCACCTTCGGCCACGGCCTCTTCTTCGCCTTTCCAGTTCTCTCCAGAATAACTACATACATAAAAAGCCTAACGGCCAAATCCAAGCTGATGAAGCAGGCTGCCACCTATTCGCTGTTGCGTCCACGTGTTGCACAGCAGATATACTCTTTCAACAATTCGGTGAGTTCGCTTGTGATATTAGACTCTTTTGCAAAAGGCATATCGCAACAACGAAATATCCCGCCCTTCGAGATGCCAAAGAAGAAGCGCCTGTTTAAGGAAAGGAGCTTACACTTCTTGTCACCGTGCAAACCCACAAATGCGCACGCATATCCATGCCTACCATAAGCGAGCCTGAAACGTAATCGTATCCATTGCCTTTCAGGATGTGGCATTAACCCTGAAAGCGTACTGCCTGTTCAAAATGTCAGCACGATCTCAAAGCGAGAGGCGGTATCACCTCTTCGCTGCCGTAGACGCACGCACACAAATGCACTCCACGACACTAACAAATGCATGTCCTCCAGAACTCTTCTGAAAACAACTCCGTCTGTCGGTAAAAGTATATGTCGTGTCTGGGAAAGGCAAACAGACCAAACGCAACATTAATACCAAGTGAGAAATCATGCATCTGGCTGCAAGCGACGTCCCTTTCGAATCATTTCATGTTAGAAGACCAACGCATATCAAAGATGCGCGCGTTACTATTGAACCATCATGAGCAGGCCAACCGTTTGCTCCCAGCTATCCCTTCATTACTATTGGGGAGTGCTTTGAGCACTTTGCCGTGATATATCAAGCTCGAATGAAAACTAGGGACATCCATGAAGCACTTAATACGACATCATATGGCTTAAATAGTGCCTTAAGCAATGTTGCCAAGCAAAAAACATACAAATGCAATACGAGTTCCGCTTCTCCTTGTCTTACCCATTTTTCACACAGTGTGCACCGAATAAGGCGTGAATTCGTGGTAAACCGATGGCATTTTACACTGTTGGTGTTGGCCGCGCTGTTGGCCGCCGCTGGTCCTTGGCTACGCTGATTTCCCGCAGAGCAACTATCACAATGCAACCGGAATGGTCTTCAATGCTGCTCAGCGTACGACGCAAATCCCTGGCTAGCCGCTGCTGCCTCATACCACTCACCATCTTCCGCGTATAATGTCTCAGCAATTCACTGAGTTCCTTTGCAATGTAAGTTTCGGCCTCCCAAAGGTGTTTGAGCAGCATACAGAATCCTAAAGGCCGAGCAAGGGCACGACCAAAGCACAACGGGCACCTAGTGCTTACGCCGTAATTCCAGGAATCTGCACACGTGCACAAATGCATCCACGCCTACCGTCAGACAACCCCAAATACGAACTCACCCATAAACGTGCCAAAAGATTAATTTGCTTCACGTCCTCCAGACTTTCCGCCTCCTCCTCTAGTTGCTAACCGCTTAGCATTACCGAAACTGGTTGCCAAACATGTGCATACTCTCTGACCACCCGTGAAGATATCCTAACGACAGAGAAGACTTCGCAACACTGGTGATGCGCGCACAAACAGCATAGATTCGCAACGCCCGCACATTCAGGTCATCTAGCTCCCTGCCAAACGCTGCATGTACTCCTATCGGCATCCGAAGCTGATTTTGAAAAGGATATGCACACCACGCGCAAGCACAACCAATGGAAGACCATGGGACTGGTTGCAGCGAGGATACTTCTCGAGTCACTTTTTGTTGAAATATCAACGAATATCAGAACAATTCAAGGCATAACACGTGTATGACGCAGATGGACAAAGGCAGCTGGCATCGTGTTCGTCACTGATGCCTATGCGAAGATGCTACGATTACCCTGTAGCCACGTGGCTAGCCCTTACCGACATCAGTGTATAAAATAAATTGCACCTCCTCCGGGCGCAAGACAGCCTATCGGAACCCCCGCGTTTAACCACCACCACAGTTATAGAATTAGCGTCCATTTCTGCAAGAGTTTGTGCAATTACACGGCTTCGGGCCCGCCGTCGATCGATGCCTAGCTTTCGCAAGTCCTGTCGTCCACAGCACCGCCACCACTATGCATAATCGACCTGGACGTCTCTAATGCCAAGTATTTGGTGTAGTTACTGATGCAGTCGCCGATGCCGGCTGCTAGGTACCCAGCTGCTCATGAACATCCTTACCAAGTCGCCGAGATCTGTTGTAATGTCAGCCTCAGTCTGGCGAACGCATACCGCCACTAAACACCCCTACGAAGTAGGTGCCAAACACGAGCACGGCTTAAGCACAAGTGAACTTGTATTTTTACCTTTGCTGCAACCGTATGAAGCTGCATGCGAGCGCAGTCACGTCCATGCCTGCCGCCAGACCGCCAGGAACGTAAAAGCACTAATAACCGCGCCAATATTGGGTTGCTGAACCTAGGAGGTATGCTTTGAAGACATACCTCCTGGACAAAAAGCAGCGCAATCGTAAACCGACACGCATTTCGTCTAACCGCGGCCATATCGGTACGTGAACTGCGTAAATTCTCGCTGACTTCGCATGCAAGTCCCCCAGCTTTCCGCGAAATATTACTTATGATCCGATCCGCAGATTGAGCTGAATCCAACCAGCGCATGCGGGCCCATCTCAAACTTTATCTCACGCCCATCTCAAACTTTATCTCAACTGTGCAAGCATGCAGCTGGCTGCACGAAGAGTCGTTGTCGAATCGCCTGTTTTGTGCACGTAAGGACAAAAGTCCTGTAAATGTGGAAAAGAGCTCATGAAATCTCACTGCGAGGTGGCCAGCTCAGAAACGCAAACGTGGGATTCGTCAGTTGCATCTAAACCAGAGACGAAAGAAATCAACTAACCTCGGAAAGCAAGACACGCCTGACTACCTGGAGCGTTCGTCCATCATATGCACTGTTCTATAGCTGCTCAATTAACTGTTATTTCGCCATTTCCCGCGCAGGCTTCATGAGTTAGCGGGCAATTCATATTCAGTTTCAGTTTTCTGCAAGACAACAACCAGCATACATAAAGCTGCCAATCGCCAGCGCTACCAATTGCTGGGCACAAATCGGCGCGTAGTAGATGCTGCATTTTTCAAAGCACTGCGCTGCGCATATGAAGCCCCACCAGCTCACAGATGTTGTTTCTAGTGTCATATCCTCGATCGCAAATGCACATCGCAGCAGTGAAATATCCCAACCAAGTGGGTTCCACGGAGGAGCATGCTTAAGGCAAAATTCCCTTCTCTTATCATCGGGCCTCAGCTCCATAAATATGCACACGCGCGTATGCACATCCATGCCTGCCATACACACAACTCGGGCGACTAGATGAACTGGTTCTTCAAGGCATACTTCCTGCGAGAAACAGCAGGAGCGGGACATCGTAAAGCCAAAGAAATATTATCCACACTGTGGCCATGCTCGTGTGCACACAAAGCCAGTAACCCCACGGCACTCGCACAATCCGGCTTTTTAGCTCTCTGCCAAATACTGCATGTGCTTCTGTCGGCAGAAGGAGCTGTTTCCGACCGAACAAGTAGACCGAGGGCAAGCTTCGTCGCAGCTGCAGGACCCTGCAGCTGACTGCATCGAGGGCCGTTCTCGAGTTTCTTTCTGACCGGCAACATTCAAGGACGTTCACAGTGTAAAATGTGTATAGCGCGCATGGGCCAAAACACCCTGAAGCACCTTCGCCACTAAAATTGGGGTGCTATGGCTCTTCCGTCCCAGCAAGGCCAACTGAAAACGATAACAGTGACAAATTCATAAACTACACTTGGGTCGTAACGCCAGAAGAGGTCTGTTTTGTTATCCGCAGAGCCATTGCCGTTATGCACAACATATTTGGAATAATAAGTAATACATACATACATACAAATAACCGCGTAGTTCCCTTCGCCAGGTACCACGCATTGCGCTGGACCTATACTGTATTGGATGTTAAAGTATATAGCTTGTAATGCCAGACTCTGCCTTACAAAGGCATATCGGAGCTTAAAAATATCTGGTTCCTCAATATATCAGAGAACGACCGTGGCTTTGAAAAATGGAGCTCCCATTTCTCCCCAAACTACAAGCATACTGTTCTTCCCGCGTGCAAGGTGGATATCGATATCCGCCAGCAGACAGCCTGGTGCGTCAAAGTCTCCATATCCGTGCTTCATCAATGCGAATCCGTGCAGGGCAATATTTTCTGTGCGGACCAGCGAGAATTTACGGCGCCTAAGGCGGATTCGCCACACCGATGCTACCGATGTGGGTAAGCAACCTGCGTAACCCCACGATGCTCATATGTTCATTCCCGTAAGCGTTCTATCAAGCATTAAGCGTGCTCCTACTGACAGAAACAACAGATTGTTTAAAGGAAAACTACAGGGCCAGACAATTTGGCGTTGTTGTTGTATGGATTTTTGTTCAGATGCAACCTGGAATCAAACACTTTGAAGACAAAAGCAGACACACATGAAAAGGTGTCCTGTGTCCTGTTGCCTCCTTAAAACTATGGGAAGGCACTAATAAAAACCCGCCGCCAGAAGGTGAACTCAGGAACTTGGCAGTGGCATTCATAAACTGCACATAGACAGGGCACGAAGAGAGTCGACTAATTTCTCTAAACCAGAGGCACCTGGCTCCACGAAACGTTCCGACTTTTTCTTTTTTACAAGAAATCGGAACGTTTAGCGTTTTTTCGCGCAAGCGCAACGAGTTTTCACAGCATTTGTGTTAGTCATGTTCTCGCCCGCTGCTTGCCCCTCGCCATTCCTTTCTTCCACAAAACAACTACAGTCAAGCACACCAACTCTAGGTGTCAGTGCTACCAAGCGTTTGAAACGAACCAGCGCGCGACGGATGCTGTCTGCCTAAACGCACTGCACGGCACATGCTGTCGTACCGAACTACTGGAAGGGCTTGTAGTGTCAGACTCCGTCGCAAGTGCAACTAGCGGCGGAAACAAAAATCGATACCAAAGAAGTGCAGCCACTTCCCACTACATTTTACAGTGCAACTTCATAAACATGCATGCAAATACGCACATTCATGCCTGCCATCACTCACCGCGACACATATCAGTGCCACAGTCGCAGTGACCATATGAGTTTGCTGCTGGAGGCATACTTGCTGTTCAAAACAGCACTGGATCGGTTGCGCCGCATTGGGGACCCAGATGTACGCATACAGGGTGGATGACACCCGAAGCTCACGCAAGCAAGCCTGCAAGGTCTCAGTTTAGTACTGCGTATTCTCCTACCGGCACAGGAATCTATTTCAACCAAAACAAGCAAACGAAGAGCAAGCTTAATACCAAATGCAATACTTTTTGTTGCATGATGCGTCGCTCCCAAGGCGGCTCTTGCTGAATGACCAATCTGGGAAGCGTCAAAACAGCGAAGACGTGTAACGCAAACGAGTCAAGGTACCCTATATCACGTTCGCCACTGATGCGTGTGGAAAGGCGTCACTATTGACCTGCTGCGAGATGGCCAGCTCGAAGGAGTGTCAGTGACACATTTATAGATCTACCTCCAACGCAGAAGCGCCGAACTAACCCTGCAAAGCCAAGGACATCCTCCTGCCACTACGAATACAGCCATTTGTTCAAGAGATATTATGATTCGCACAGCTTTGGTTGCGTTCCCCCAGTCAGCCACTGCTTCGCCGGTTCTCCATTATTCGTATGATAGCTGCAGCGCTGCAGGTATACTGCTTGACTGGTTCGCCGTACTATGTCTCTCAAACGTATATTGTAGCACTGAAACATGCGGCCCCCAGCTTTGATCACTCTGCAGCTCCATAAATGTGCGAGCAAGCACATGCACTTCCAGGCCCGCCATTAGACTGCCTGAAAAGTCACCTTGCCCAAAACTGGGCAACATACTTGCTGGACAAAACAGCGCATGATCGTACAGCGAAAGGACGCCCCTCTATACCACGACCAAGTACGCGAGCGCACAAGCTGCTTAACCGCATAGCACTTACAAGGCACTCACACATGCAAAGCTCCCAATTCTCAGCCAAATATTGCGTTTATCCCTACGGGCAGACAAACCTGATTTCGCCCGCAATATGCGGACTAACCGCACGTTTACTGCCAACTGCAGGGTCATACGGCTGGAAGCATGATCCGCCGGTGTTAAAACTGTTTCTTCTCGAAAGGCCAACGAGAGCCTAGAACTTCAAAAACTTCAAAGATGTTTAGCGCGCATGCGCCAAGGTGGCAGGTATGACGTCCCTCACTCATGATTACGAATAGCTGGTACAATTACTCTTTTGCGGGACCGCCAGCTCGAAAGCATTACAGTGACATATTGCCAAAGCAAAAGAGCTCAACTGATCTCAAAAGGCAAAAAGCATCCGACATGCCGTGCGAATGCAGCCTTCTTCTGTGCAACACACAAGTCTTGCTGGCAG
>HG712990.1:19212-32253 GCA_000499725.1 Eimeria brunetti | reverse complement strand
ATCAGGGCGAGCGGCTGGCCAGTGTGTTTCAACGGTGGGGTTGCGGGGGAGTTGGATTTGGATTATTATTTTACTTTCCACGACAAACTTGGCAAGGGAAACTTCGGGGAGGTTTGGCGGGTTTCTCTCAAGCCCCACGCGCTGCATGCAGCAGCAGCAGCAGCAGCAGCAGCAACCCACCACACCCGCAGCAGCAGCAGCAGCAGCAGCAGCAGCAGCAGCAAGGAAGGGGAGGAGGCTGCTGCACAGCAGCATCTCCCGCAATACGCCCTCAAACTCGTACCCCGAATGTAAACCCTAAACCCTAAACCCTAGACCCTCAAACCCCAAACCCTAGACCCTCAAACCCTAAACCCTAGACCCTCAAACCCTAAACCCTAGACCCTCAAACCCTAAACCCTAAGCCTCCAAGCCTTCACCTCTCTAGACCAGATGCTAGAATTACTAGGCCCGTAGAATAGCCATATATTTTGACCCTTTTTCTGTTTTTTTTTTCTTTTTTTTTCTTTTTTTCCTTTTTTTATGTCTTTTTCAGAGAGGAAAATGTTCCCGAAGCTGAAATCATGCGCTCCTACACCCATCCTCGAATAGTTCCTTTTTTGGGTGTCTTTGGGGGTTTTCAAATGCTGGAAGATAGGACAAAAAGAAAGACAAAGAATAGCTCCCTTTGCTTTCTCATGGATATCGCCGATGAATCCCTCGGTAAGTGCATGCATTTAGTATTATTTATTTTTATTATTATCATTATTTATTTGTTTGTTTTTGTTTGCTTTATTTCCTTCCCTTTTTATCCGTCTATTTATTGCCTATTTATTTATTTATTTATTTATTTCAAATGATGCATGCATTTAGTATTATTTATTATTATTATTATTGTGTGTTTTTTATTTGCTCTTATTTCCTTCTCTTTTTATCCGTCTATTTATTGCCTACTTATTTATTTGTTTATTTGTTTATTTATTTATTTATTTATTTCAAATGCTCAAGAGACAAGAAAAAATACTAAAAACTGCTCCCTGGGCTTTCTCATGCATATATCGCCGATCATTCCCTCGCCATTTATATTTATTTATTTATTTATTTATTTATTTATTTATTCATTAATTATTTATTTGTTTATTTATTTATTTACTTGTTTATTTATTTATTTATTTGTGTTTATGGTTGTGTATGTTTATATGCATGCCAACAATTATGTATCGGCAAGTATGCAGCTGAACAAAGCATGTAAACCCTAAACCCTAAACCCTAAACCCTAAACAAATATCGATGTAAAGAGAAATACCTGCGGATACACCTCAACCTGCGCATATACCCCAAAAGCTGAACGTACACCTGAATGCCAATCTCTGCAAATTTATTACTTAATAGATTTATCTGTCTCAATATCTCCCTCTCTGTTCTCGTATTTCTATTCTTTAACATATATATATATTTAATTAATTTTAATTAATTTTAATTAATTTCAATTAATTTAAATTAATTTCATTTGTTTTTGCTCAGAAAGTTTATTGAACCGGCATGAAGCAGCAGGGCTGCTGCTGTCTATTGATTTTATTTTGGGGGTTTTAATGGACTCTGCGAGGGCTATGCAGTTTCTGCATTCTCCCCGTGCTGCTAAACCCCACCTCCTTCACAGAGATTTAAAACCCGCCAATATCCTCATCAAGGTCCCTTAAACCCCAAACCCTAAACCCTAAACCCTAAACCCTCGAAGGCGAAACCCTCGCCGCCCTACACGCGAAACCCTAATTCCACACGCGCGCACAAACCCTAAACCTCCACTGAAACGACCCGCCTGCTGCATCTTAGCCCAACGACGGGTTAGGGTCTAGGGTTTAGGGTCTAGGGTCTAGGGTTTAGGGTTTAGGGTTTAGGGTTTGGAATGCAGGATGGGCGGGCGCTAGTCACCGACTTTGGGGTTGCGCGGGTAGCCGAGCACCGCTACTTCGAATATGAAATGACGCAGGGGCCCGGCACAGAGGTAAACCCTAAACCCTAAACCCTAAACCCTAAACCCTAGGGTGTACGGCGGGTGGAAAGCGGGGGGCGGTGGGGTGTCTCCTTCTAGGCGCAGCTTAGTCTCCCTTCTGTCTCTTGTTTTGTGTAATTATTAAATTATTTAATTTATTAATGATTATAGGGTTTAGAGTTTAGGGTTTAATAATTTTATCCTATTTGCTTTTGTATGTTTGTATGGTTACATACATATATTTATCTATATTTATGTATCTATTTATACTAATATATATATATATATATATATATATGTATATATATCCTATCTCTGTATACTTGCAGGGCTGTATATATACATATATATATATATATACATATATATATATGAATATATATATGTTTTTTTATTTTACTGAGTAATTAATTAAATAGTAAATACATCCTGTATCTCTATGTATTTGTAGGGTTACATATGCATTTGTATATTTATCTAACCAACTACTTCATAAAACCAATAAATATATATTATACATATATCTTTTTCTGTTTTTTTTAGAGTATATACACTTCCCACAAATGTGCACAAATTGAACTAACTATTTTTAAAATCGGCTAATGGAAAAGCAGAAAAAAAACAAAAAAGGACAATTTTTTCGGGTTTTTACAGGGTTACATTGCCCCCGAACAACGAACCGCCGCCTACGACCGCCCCGCAGACGTATGGGCCTTCGGGGTGATAGCTGCCCGGCTGCTAGGGTTTGAGGAGTGGAAGTCTCTATCGGATCCAAAATATAAAATTTCCCTTTCTTTGTTCAAACAAAAGGTGCCAAACCCTAAACCCTAAACCCTAAACCCTCGGCGGACACCCTGGGCGGGAAGGGGCCGAGACGGCGGTTGGGGGGACCGGCGATGGAAACCCTAAACCCTAATAGGGAACACGCGGGCGCGGGGTAGGGTTTAGGGTTTAGGGTTTAGGGTTTAGGGTTTGGGGTTTGTGTGCAGGACCCATTTTTAGTGAACTTGACCCTCGCGTGCTTGGAGACAGATCCGCGCATGCGCCCCACCTTTGAACAAATCGTCAAGTAAACCCTAGCCCAAACCCTAAACCCTAAACCCTAAACCCTAATGTGAACGAGTAGGGTGCATAGTAGACACTGTTGAGGGTTTAGGTTTGTCTCGAATTGATTGTTGTTGCTGCGCCTTCACGCTTAGAAAAAAGAAAAAAACACCATTCAGTCCGCCTAGGGTCTAGGGTTTAGGGTTTAGGGTTTAGGGTTTAGGGTTTGGGGTTTGCGTTTAGTCGCATCGTCGACGAATTGTTTCGAGTTGAAATGGAAAGGGTTTTGAGGACAGGGTACAGGGAGGTGCTGCCGCTGCAGCAGCCCAGCCGCTGCTGCTGCAGCTTCCAGCAGCAGATTCGTCAGATGGAGCAGCAGCAGCAGCAGCAAATGCAGCAGCAGCAGCAGCAGCAGCAGCAGCAGCAGCAGACCTGCGGGGCCCCCAACGGCCCTGAAGATGCCCTGGCATCCCCAGGTATTCTCCCTGCCCCTATTTGGTGCTGCAGGGGGGGCCCCCAGGGGGCCCCCGGGGGCCCCGTACCCCCCCTTTCCCTGTCTTTAAGCGCATGCAGTTCACCCCGACATGTGCATGCGGGGGCCCCCTCTGAAGATCTCGAGGGGGGCCCCCTCCTAGACTCTCCGGGGGTAGTAGGGGAGCCGCTGCCAGCAGCAGCAGCAGCAGCAGCAGCAGCAGCAGCAGCAGCAGGAGCGGGAGCAGGAGCAGGAGCAGCAGGAGCAGCAGGAGCAACGAATGCAAAGGCAGCGATAGCAAACGCAGCAGCAGCAGCAGCAGCAGTACCTGCCGCTGCTGCTGCTGACGGTGCTGCTGAAACCTACCCTGTTCCCGCTGAAGAGGGGGGCCCCCAGGGGGCCCTTGAGGGGGGCCCCCTCCGAAGTGCAGTGGGCCCCAGGAAGTCGGGGCCCGCATGCAATTTAGCAGCAGCAGCAGCAACAGCAGCAGCAGGTGGTGCTGCTGCTGCTGCTGCTTCTCCAGTCGCCTCACGCGCGTCTCCAAGGAGAAGTTTAAGGGGGCCCCTGCTGGGGCCCCGTGCTGCTGCTGTGGGGGCCCCCCAGGGGCCCTATGACGGCAGCAGCGACGAGGGGGCCCCCAAGGGGCAGCAGGGGCCCTCCCCCCTTAGGGGCCGCAATGGTACCCGCCGCCCCAGGCCCCCCACTAGCAGCAGCAGCAGCAGCAGCAGCAGCAGCAGCAGCAGCAGCAGCAGCAGTAGCAGCAGCAGCAGCAGCAGTTATAGGGCAGAGAGCAGCAGCGGGAGTTCGTACAGTGACAGAGGCAAGAGAAACAAAACCTATAGACACAGCCCCCATACAAGGAGGGGGGCCCCCGCCAGCCCCCGCAAACTAATAGAAAAGGGTACAGGGGGCCCCTCCAAAGCAGCAGGGTGGGGGGCCCCCAAATCGGGGGCTGGCACCCGAGCAGCAAGCAGCAGACAACGCAGTGTACAGACATCTGCTGCTGCTGCAGCACGGCACCCCGAAAGGGGGGCCCCCACGTGAAGCAAAAGGGTACTGGCGCGGGGGCCCCCCGGGGGGCCCCCGCGCCAGTACCCCGGGGGGCCCACTTGCTGCTATACCTGGGCCCTTACAGGGGCCCCCTGAACCCTTGGGGGCCCCAGGGCCCCCAGGGGGCCCCTTGGGGGCCCCCAGGGCCCCTTGGGGGGCCCTTTATTACTAACTATCTGCTGTATCGTGGCTTTTGGCAGAGGCGGAGGGTTTAGGGTTTAGGGTTTAGGCTAGGGTTTAGGGTGTATGTACAGTGTAGGCGCAGAGAGGTTGGAAATAGAGGTAACAACAAGAGGAGACAGGGAAAGGAGACAGCAGAAAAGGAGACACCAGAAAAGGAGACAGATGGGGGTGGAAAGGGGTAAGGGGGGGGGGGCCCCCCGCTGCTGCCTGCACCCAGTCTATCTGTAGGGGGCCCCCCTTCTTTGTTTGTTTGGTGCCTAAGCCCGAATAATATATTATTTCCTTTGCTTTTCAATTAAAATAACAGTAAAAAACAAAATAAAACAGCAAGGGGGAGAAAAACTCCGCCTTTGGGGGCCCCCTAGCTAGACGCCTCCCTAGGGGGCCCCCTGCTGCTGCTGCTGTTTATACTCTGCTTTGGACCCTGTTATAGGGCCCAAGAAAGCGGCATAGAAACGGTTTCGAGGGTTTAGATCTAGGGTTTAGGGTTTAGGGTTTACAGGGGCCCGCCCGAAGGCCTCCAGCAGCAGCAGAACCCATCAGGCAGGGGCCCCCCAAAACAGGGGCCCCCTGCTTGACAGGGGGCCCCTGCAGCAGCATGGGGGGCCCCCCATCTCCTCCCCTGGCGGGGGCCCCCCTGTCTCCTGCCCCGGGGAGACAGTTAGCCCCGAAGAACATCGGCTCCCTAGGGGGCCCCCCTGAGGCTGCTGCAGCAGCTGCAGCAGCAGCTGCTGCAGCGGCTGCTGCAGCGGCTGCAAGCAGCAGCGAACCCCACAGTACCCACCAGGGGCCCCCAGGGGGGCCCCCATATCAACACGAGGGATGGAGCCAATCGGAGGCCCCCCCTCTCTGCCCCGACAGAGAAACCCAGGGGCCCCCAGGGGGGCCCCCAGGGGGGCCCCAAAGCGGGCCCTATGAGGGGCCCCAAGAAGGGCCCCTAGAGGGACAGGGGGGGCCCCCCTCCGACCTGGCAAGGGGCCCCCAAGGGGGGCCCTCCGAAACGATAAGGGAGGGGCCCCTTGGGGGGCCCCCAGGGGGGCCCCCCGAGGGGCCCCTGCTGGAGCTAGAGGAGGGGTTCTCAAGAAAACATAAAAAGCGAAGGGCCCCATATACCTGCTGCAGTGAAGAAACTCCAGAGGGGGCCCCCGAGGGGCCCCCCGAGGGGCCCTCTGAGGGGCCCCCTGAGGGGGCCCCCTGGGGGCCCCCTGAGGGGCCCCTGGGTGCCACGGACCCTGGGGGGGCCCCTGGGGCCCCTGCTGCAGCAGGGGCCCCCGTTGCTGCTGCGGGGCCCCCCTGTGGTGGGAGGGGGCCCCTGAATTTATGTTTTCGTTTGAATATGAATTTGTTGGTTGGGGTTTTGAATTTCTTGGAACTTCCAGATTTCCTGCGGTGCCTCCTTGTCTCTCGGTGCGTCAAACCCTAAACCCTAAACCCTAGGCAGCTGCGATGCAGTCCTCGAGGGAAATGCGCAGAGGGCGAGGGTTTCGGGCTAGGGTTTAGGGTTTAGGGTTTAGGGTTTGGGGGTTTTCGTGCAGGACTTTCCATGAAGCTGCTTGCCGGGCGCTGAAGGGCCTTACGTCTGTTGGAGAGACAGGCAAACCCTAAACCCTAAACCCTAAACCCTAGCGCCTAAACCCGATATTCTGAACCGCGAACCCTAAACCCTAGACCCTAAACCCTAGGCGCAACAGGCTTAAACCTGCTAGTTTTAAACAATAAGAACGGACGTTCTCAGTCTAAAGCCCCAAATCGCCCCTGTAAACCCTAAACCCTAAACCCTAATCGCCTCTGCTGGTGGTCTGGGCCTCGTGTTTGTTTTGCTGCAGCGAGGGTGCTTCTTACAGACGAGCAGCTAAGAGTGTTTATAGGTCGTTGGTTAGTGAAACCCTAAACCCTAAACCCTAAACCCTATTTTCTTAACCGTAAACCCTAGAGCCAACGGCTGCTGATAGTGGCTGTATTTTGGGGCCTCCTTGCAGCTGCGCCCTTCAGGGGTCACGGCTAAGGGTTTAAAGTCTAGGGTTTAGGGTTTAGGGTTTAGGGTTTAGGGTTTGCGCGCAGCTCAAACCTCAAAACCCTAGAGCTTGACGGGTTCTTGCTAACCCCCGAGGGTTTGGGGGCCCTCAAGGGGGCCCCCTTGGAAACCCTCGCCTTGGCAGGGATTGAGACGAAGGATGATGCTTTTCTAGAAGGTACTAAACCCTAAACCCTAAACCCTAGCCCTAAACCCTAAACCCTCGGAACCTGCAGGGCACAACTGCAAGGCCTGCCCCTAAACCCTAAACCCTAGACCCTGGTGGTTTGTGGGGTTTGCAGCTCTGAAAGGCGTATGCAAGGGTTTGAAATCCTTTGCTTTCATTTGCTACGGCGGCGAGAAATTCAGCGAGGGGTCTGCGCAAATCCTAAACCCTAAACCCTAAACCCTCGCTCATCTTTACTGCAGCTGCCTCCTCTACGGTTGGTAGCATTTTGCACGCTTCAGGGTCCACGGCCCAAGGGTTTGAAGCCGAGGGTTTAGGGTTTCGGGCTGCAACAAAAAGCCTAGGGTTTAGGGTTTAGGGTTTAGGGTTTAGGGTTTAGGGTTTAGGGTTTGGGGTTTTCAGGGCTTTGGTGGCCTTGGGAAAATCCTTAGAAAAGTTGGAAGCAGCACAAATTGAAGCAAAGCGGCAGCAGGTGGCCGATGCCCTCGTCGATGCGGTTGTTGCTGCTGCTGCACCCACTCTAACCAGGTGCTGCTGCTGCTGCTGCTGCTGCTGCTGTTGCTGCTGTTGCTGCTGCTGTTGCTGCTGTTGCTCGTGCTGCTGCTGTTGCTGCTGCTGTTGCTGCTGTTGCTCGTGCTGCTGCTGTTGCTGCTGCTGTTGCTGCTGCTGTTGCTGCTGCTGTTGCTGCTGTTACTCGTGCTGCTGCTGTTGCTCGTGCTGCTGCTGTTTGTTGCTGCTGTCGCTGGTGCTGCTGCTGCTGCTGCTGTTGTTGCTGTTGCTCGTGCTGCTGCTGTTGTTGCTGCTGTCGCTCGCGCTGCTGCTGGTGCTCTTGCTGCTGCTGCTGTGTTGCTGCTGTTGCTGTTGCTGCTGCTGCTGCTGTGTTGCTGCTGCGTCTGCTGCTGCTGCGTCTGCTGCTTCTGCGTCTGCTGCTGCTGCGTCTGCTGCTGCACGCAGTGCCTTGGGGTGGCGTTTATGGGGCGGACTGCTGCTAGGGTTTAGGGTTTAGGGTTTAGGGTTTAGGGTTTGCGCTCAGCTTGACTGTGGGCGGGGCCACTGAGGGCTGCTTGTTGCGCGTAGCTCAGCGCGTAGGCGCGAGGCTGCAGACATTCGGCTACACCCGGTAAACCCTAAACCCTAAACCCTAGTCCCTAAACCCTAAACCCTAGTCCCTAAACCCTAAACCCTTCCGCAGACAGCTGCACGGTACCGGCCCCACCTGAGCCACGCGTGCCCTCCTCTCCCCCACAGAAGCACACGTCTGTGCCTGCCTCAGGCTGCGGGCTCTAGGGTTTAGGGTTTAGGGTTTAGGGTTTTGTTTTCAGACTGAATATTGGGGGGGCCCCCGTCAACGATTCTCTTTTAGCTATGTGTGCCCTGAGGATGGGGGCCCTCACAACCCTCCGCTTAGCTGATGCGTTGACCCCTAAGGATTTGCAGGGGGCCCCCGGGGGCCCCCACCACAACCTTGTAACCCTAAACCCTAAACCCTAAACCCTAGACCTTAGACCGTAGACCCTCGGCACGAGGCACGAGGCACTGGGCACTAGAGCGGCGCAGAGATGCAGTCCCGCCCCAAACCGCCAGCAGCCTCTAGTCAAGTACTGCAAGCTGTAGCTAGGGTTTAGGGTTTAGGGTTTAGGGTTTAGGGTCTAGGGTTTGGCGTGGAAGGGTTTGTGGTGCTGTGTCCTGCAACAGCAGCCGCTAGTTACAGCGGAGGGCCTCACGCGGCTACGGCCTCTCCTTGGTAAACCCTAAACCCTAGACCCTAGACCCCAAACCCTAAACCCTAAACCCTAAACCCTAAATGCCTGTCTGTTGGACGGAAACCCTAGACAGCTGCCTCTTGCTGCCTCGCTCGTGGTCTGGGTTCAAATTTTGGGGGTTTAGGGTTTGGGGTGTCCGCTTCCCGTCGCCTGCGTACGGCTTAGGGTTTAGGGTTTAGGGTTTAGGGTTTAGGGTTTAGGGTTTGTGCCTTAGGAAAACTGAAGGCCTTGAGTCTGAGCAGGGGCTGCGGCCTCCCCTTCGCCGTCCTTTCAGACATCGACTGTATGGTCTTCGCTAGGTCCTTATCTGCAAACCTCCAGGAGCTTGAACTCAACGGGTAATAAATTAGGGTTTAGGGTTTAGGGTTTGGGGTTTAGGGCTTCAGGCATGCTGCCAGGTCGCATGGCTCCATGGGATAGCGGCGGGGGGTTAGGGGTTAGGGTTAGGGTTTAGGGTTTGGGGTTTAGGGCTTGAAGCATGCTGCCAGGTCGCATCGCTCCATTGGGTAGGGCGGGGGGGTTAGGGTTTAGGGTTTAGGGTTTAGGGTTTAGGGTCTAGAGCGTACAACTGCGTTGCATGGCGCCGCTGCATAGTGCGTAGGGTTTAGGGTTTAGGGTTTAGGGTTTACAGCGGCCTTGCATTGCGCCACTGCAAAGCGGGTAGGGTTTAGGGTTTAGGGTTTAGGGTTTAGGCCTTCGAACACCATCTTGGCGCTTCGCACGGCAGCCGCTGCGCCGCCACCCCGGGACTAAGACTCAAGGGTCTAGGGTCTAGGGTTTAGGGTTTAGGGTTTAGGGTTTGGTTGTATGGTCCAGGCTCCACGGGGTCTCTGACGCTTTTCTTCACGAGGCCCTTGATGCCTGTGGGTCGGGGGCCTCAGGGGAGGGGGGCCCCCCTGTACCCTGGGGGCCCCCGCAGTACCCTGGGGGCCCCCCTGGGGGCCCCCTGGGGGGCCCCCTGGGGGGCCCCCCTGGGGCCAAAAGAAGAAGAAAAATGAAACAGCAGCAAATTGAAAGATTTCATAGTTGGTGTTTGCATAAGGTTTCTGTTGAGGCCTCAGATATATCGGATGTGGGCCTTCAAACCCTAGCCACCGCCTTGGTAAGCGGCAAACCCTAAACCCTAAACCCTAAACCCTTAGACCTCCTCCACCCCAAACCCTGCACACAGACCGCCCCCGTGCAGCAGCAGCGGCAGCACAGAACGTAAACCCTAATTGGGAAACCCCCAGCCGTCTTAGAGGTCAAGGTTTAGGGTTTAGGGTTTAGGGTTTAGGGTTTAGGGTTTGGTGTGCGCAGGGCCCCAACCTGTTAAGCTTGTGCCTGAAGGGCTGCCATGCTATCAGCGAGGCTGGGCTCGCTGCTGTGGCCGCCTGCTGCCCGGTAAACCCTAAACCCTAAACCCTAAACCCTGAGGGCAAGGGCTTTCTGCACGATTTCCCTAAACCCTTGCCAAACGATTTGTGAGCCCTTCCGGGGCTTACGTTGATGGGAGGTTTGCGGCAGGGTTTAGGTTTTAGGGTTTGAAGGGGTGGTTTGGCATGTGAAGGTTTGACACGGAGGGTTTAGGGTTTAGGGTTTAGGGTTTAGGGTTTGCGGCGTGTCCACCTCAGAACCTGGAGGCCCTGAATTTGGGGGCCTGTTCGGGGGTTAATGACATGAGCGTTATTGAGCTTCTGAAGGGTTGCAGCAAGCTGAGGACTGTGGTTCTGAATGACGCCAGGTGCGGGGGGTTTAGGGTTTAGGGTTTAGGGTTTAGGGTTTAGGGTTTAGGGTTTGTGGAGCCCATCTGGCGTCGTGCCCTCTAGGTTTTCAGTTGCAGCGTTAGCTGTTGTGGGTGTTTCCTCCCCTCCACTCCCTCTAAAGTCCAGGGCCTAGGGTTTAGGGTCTACGGCCTAGGGTTTAGGGCCTAGGGTTTAGGGTTTAGGGTTTAGGGTTTAGGGTTTGTGCAGGATAAGCGACGCCTCCCTCGAGGCCCTCAGCAGCAGCCTGGGCCCCTCCCTCTTAGAACTCGCCCTCCACCGCAACGAGGGTTTAACGGATGCGGGGGTTTGCTGCTTAGCAGTTTCTTGTCCCCTTTTGCGGCGGTTGTCTCTGTCCAAGTGTCCCCATATCGCCGATGCCGCCGTCAAACAGGCACGCAAACCCTAAACCCTAAACCCTAAACCCTACGCCTTCCAAGGCGCGGGGGGTGTGCAGCCCCAGAATGGCACGCGGACAGTCGGCGCCGGCGAAAAATGAGCCTAGGGTTTAGGGTTTAGGGTTTAGGGTTTAGGGGTTAGGGTTTAGGGTTCAGGGGTTAGGGTTTAGGGGTTAGTGCTTAGGGTTTAGGGTTTAGGGTTTGGGGCGTGTGGGCAGGTGGCGAAGAGCTGCAGGCGCCTGCGAAGTCTAAGGCTAGACGGCACCAGAACGGTAACCCTTTATCTAAACCCTCATAAACCCTTTTCTTATAAACCCTCATAAACCCTTTTCTTATAAACCCTCATAAACCCTTTTCTTATAAACTCTCATAAACCCTTTTCTTATGAACCCTCATAAACCCGTTTTTATAAACCCTCATAAACCCTTTTTCTTATAAACTCTCATAAACCCTTTTCTTATGAACCCTCATAAACCCGTTTTTATAAACCCTCATAAACCCTTTTCTTAGAAACCCTCATCAACCCTTTTCTTAGAAACCCTCATAAACCCTTTTCTTAGAACCCCTCATAAACCCTTTCCTTATGTCCTTATAAACCCTTTTTTTCTAGACTCTCATTAAACCCTTATATCTAAACCCTCATTAAACGCTTATGCGTAAACCCTCACTAAACCCTTATACCTAAACCCTCACTAAACCCTTATATCTAAACCCTCAGTAAACCCTTTCTCCTAACAGCAATTTTCTTCGTAAACCCTGGATATATATATACATACCATTTTTCTTCCTCCTCTCTAATACATATATCCACCCCCCAAATTCTGAATTTTATTTTTTTAAGGGTTTAGGGTTTAGGGTTTAGGGTTTAGGGTTTAGGGTTTAGGCTTTGCGCAGTCGGACTCGGGCGTGTTGGCCGTGGCGGCCCACCTCGGGCGTCTGGAGTTTTTGCACCTCAGCCGCTGCATGCGCTTAACTGGAAGTTGTTTAAATTCTTTTTCGGGTTTTACCCATCCCGCTTTAAAATGTATTACAATTCCAAAAGCCTACGTCTCCCAGCAACAGGCTCAGGCCTTCAGGTCCAAACCCTAAACCCTAAACCCTAAACCCTAAAAAAGCCCCCCACCTCCCAAACCTCCCGCCCTCGTCGCAGCGCTCAAAACGGATGCAGCAGTCCAAAAACCAAACCCTAAACCCTAAACCCTACCGGGGGGGTTTAGAGGATGCAGCGGGGCCTAGGGTTTAGGGTTTAGCATTGCTTCGACTCCCTGTGGGCTAGGGTTTACTGCCGTCTAATGCGAGGGTTTAGGGATTAGGGTTTAGGGTTTAGGGTTTAGGGTTTATTAGGGTTTGTGTGTGCAGAGACAGAAACCCTAATGCCCTACTCAAGCTTGAAGACACCTGGCCTTAAGGGGCCCCTTCATTGCTAAACCCTTAACCCCAGGGGCCCCCTTAGGGGCCCCCAGGGGCCCCCCTAGGGGCCCCTCTAGGGGCCCCCAGGGGCCCCTAAGAAGGGCCCTTAGGGGCCCCCAGGGAAATTCAGGGAAGGGGCCCCCATGACCCTTTAAACCCCCAGCTAGGGGGCATGGAAAAGGGCCCCAAGGGGCCCCACGAAGGGGGGCCCCATATGCCTCCAGGGGCCCCTAAGGGCCCCTAGGGAAGGGGCCCCCAAGGGCCCTTAGGGGCCCTTCAAGAGGGGGCCCCCAAGGGCCCTTAAGGGATTTTAAGAAGGACGGGGCCCCCAAGGGCCCTTAAGGGCCCTTAAAGAGGGGCCCCCAAGGGCCCTTAAGGGCCCTTAAAGAGGGGGCCCCCAAGGGCCCTAAGGGTCCTTAAAGAGGGGGCCCCCAAGGGTACCCACGGACCCTTAGGGCCCCCGCGGCCCCTCGCCCCTGTGGGTACGTTTGTGTAATTGAAACTTAGAGAACCTGCAGGGGGCCCCCGGGGGCCCCCTGGGGGCCCCCGGGGGGCCCTTGTGTATATACACCCCAGCCTGTACCCTTGAATGCATGGAGCAGGGCTGGGTTTAAAGGCTAGGGTTTACGGGGGATGCATGCGCCTAAAGCTGGCTATATTATATTATTTGATTGTAATTTTGTATTTTTATTATTGTAATAGTATTATAATCGAATATTTTTGGATGTAGCGTTATTAATAATACTGGAGTATTTCCTGTTTATACTCTATATTTTGTTATAATTCCTTTTTACTAAGGAAGTAAT
>HG712986.1:10338-32356 GCA_000499725.1 Eimeria brunetti | reverse complement strand
TGATGCGATAAGGGCGTTCTCTGCCGCCACGTGCATATTCCTGCAGTTGGTAGTAAGGTTGCAATTGATGAGGTTGTCCTGGCTGAAGTCATCCTTTCTTGCCGCTAGGAATGGACACAGCAACTGGCTGAGAGCTAGCGGCCCTGCATGTGGGAACTTCGCCTGGTAATCCAACTTGTGTGCGAAGGCGTCTCCATCAACATCGTGGCCAATCATTCCTAAGGTTGTAGTCATGCGCTGTTAGTTTTTTTATCCACGTGCCCCTAAAACCGCAGACGTACCATGCTGGCGCGCGTATGGGTACTAATGCTGTTCAGCTTGTATGGAAGCATGCATAGATCTCTATGTGCGAGCATGCATGCTGATGGGGTTGAGGTTTGGAGGAAGTGAGGGCGTGTTTTAGTTTGTCCGGGCTTTTCTTTGATATTTTTAGGTATGGGTGTGAAGGCGGTGCGGCGTTTGTTTCTACGAAAACGTCGAGTATTGCAAACCATATCGGTGACATGGTGGAGTAGATATTCCTGTATCGGAGTGAGTGGCACTAGGTATCAGCAGCGGTGAGTTGTGTTAACCGCTAAGCATTGGCAGGCGCGTCCAAGGCACAGCCTATTATTTCAGCTGATGCATGCAGTTGACGGGTGCAGAAGACGTACCTGTAGCGGGGTGAGTCGCACTACGCAGCGGCAACTGTGCGGCGACTTGTGATAAACAATGAGCATTGTTGGCGGTCAGCTGGATTTTGGATTATGGCATTTGCTTTGCAGAGGACGGGTCAAGCGCGGGCAAGGCATGATGCGTCTGGCCGCACTGTTCAGGCACATTGTGCAGGTGCTCATGGCACCTGTGCAAAAAAAAGCGGAACCCGGGGCTCACCCCACAGCTATTTGGTAGGAAAGGAGAATGAACACCCCGGTGCACGACAATACCCTGTATTTTGACGAAGTTACGTGAAGAGTCTTGCATCCGGGGTAGGTGGAGCTAGTAAATATGTCGCTGATTGTGGTTCAAGGTTGGACTCTCACAAAGAACTGCTGAACGCCGTCCAGCCAAGTACGCAGATAAAAATGCGCAAAACTGAAGCTTTATTGGCGCTTGAGGCTTCCCCCAACTCTTAAATGTCTTCGATTATCATTGGTGTTCCAGTAGGATATGGCGTGACAGGGACGTCCCCTGCAACTAGCTGTATATTCCTGCAGGTGATCTAAAGGTTGTAGTTGGTTCGTTCGCCCTACTTAAAGCAAACGCTGCTGGCCAATAGGCGCACATGCATTAATTGGCGGACAGCCAGCGAACCTGTACGTATGACACTTGTGGGGTAAATCACCTGGTTTGCGGCCGTCTCCATCGGCGGCGTGGCGGAGCATCCCTGGGATTGCGGCCGCGAGTCATTCTGTGTTGCGCGCACGTCCCTAGGTAAAATCCCGTTCGGTTGGCGCAGTAACAAGGACTGTTGCTTCTCAGAGTGTACGGAATCAGGATTGGAAGTGTATGTGCATGCGCACAGGTTTGTGGATTTTTTTGGACAGAACAAGCGGTGGCAATTTTTGAGTTGACCGTGCTTTTCTTCGGTATCTGCTGTTTCGGCGTTTGAGTGTTGTTTTGACACATGCATGCGTTTGCTAAACACGAGCTGAAATTTCAAACATTTTGAGGGACAGGTGAGGCAGCGGATTTCCAGCGCACTGCCTTAAGCAACGCAGCATCAACTTCGCCACGTTTCGTGTCACTCTTCAGTAGCATGAGCGGCTGGCGCGGTAGTGCATGATTGTAGTTGTTTTACAGAAACCAGTACAGATGCGGAGAAGGGGCCGCTGTAGGGTTCAAGGCTAGGACGAACCCTGTAAATATTCATGAGGCTCCCGCGAAATCGCGCCCGATCTTTCGTTCACTGTGTAGCTCCTGGGCAGCACACGATACGGCGAAGCCCGTAGTACGGGCGGATGTTTCTGTTTTCTCCATATCATTAAAGATGTCTTGTGTCCGACGTAGGCGCAGTTTATGAATATGTCGCTGATTTCTGTTCAAGACATCGCAGGCCAAAGTGCTTCTATCACTCCACAGTGGTTGGCAGAAGCTGACGGGAAAGCAGGAGCTTGGTCCACAATCCAAGTTTTTCCGTCTGTCTTGTTTATTGTCCACTATTGTTGCTCTAACAGCAAAAAGCAATTCGACACAGACGCCGTCAGCAACCAACTGCATCGTCCGGCATGTGGTACTAGGCTTCCGCGCTGCGTTCGCTCGCCAGGGTAAAAATCGACTCCACCTGCCGGTAGGAGTATCTGCCACACTCAGTAGAGCCAGGCATACACGAGTGAAAAAAATGGGTTGGCGCAGTTTGTGTCGGCGCATCTACGGCCGGGTTGTGGCAATGGCTCATTTGGCATTGCGATTGAGCGCTGCCTTGTCTAGCAAGTATGGCCCTACAAAATTTTTATCTGCGTTGCATGGTTACAGGGACCTTGACGCTTCGAGCTCAATGATGGCAGGCACGGATGTGTATGTGAAAACACGCAGATTTATGGAGTTTCAGCGTGAGACAAAGTAGGGTCTAGTTTTGCTTTAATCGTGCTTTTCTTCGGTGCCACGACTGGCGATATATGCGTTGGTGCCGGCGAATGCGTTTGCAAGGCAGATTATGACATACCAAATGCCCCCAGTGAACTGACGAGCCAGAATGTCTCCAGTGCTACGTTCACGGAGGCTGGGGGGGACAACGCAGTGATTTGTGTCAAGCATTTAGCAACAGTTACGGGCAGGCTCCATGTGAACGATAACAGTTGTTTCTGCGGCAAACGGGGGACGTCAGGTAGGGGCCAAGGCCCACGGATCGGGATTCTCATATCCCTTGCGCGAACAGGGTAGCGCCGTATGGGCAAGTGGATGTTTTTTGAGTAGAGAGGCTAGTCCGGCTGCCTCGTGTTGGGAATAGGTGAAGTTTGTCGATGTATCATTGACTTACTGTCGCGCTGGCCACCTNCGGCTGCCTCGTGTTGGGAATAGGTGAAGTTTGTCGATGTATCATTGACTTACTGTCGCGCTGGCCACCTCGCGGCGAGGTAGTCGTAACTCATTTCGACACTCACAACTGGCAAATGTGGTGCAGGGCACCTTGATTCATGGGCGTTGCACATCTTTTACATTTTGAATGTTCTCGATTATCATTCGTCTTCTAACAAGGAAACATTCGCCAGTGACGCCCTGTGCAGCCATTTGCATGATGCTGCAGTTAGTACTAAGCATGCGCTTGGCTGACTTTCCCTGGTAAAAGAAAAGCTCCCTCTAACGGTAGTGTTCGTATTATTTGGCTGCGACACCCTCATGTTTGTGCCTTGGGGAGGGCCACTAATCCTGTGTGCGTGCTTCAACAGCTGGCCGAGGGTGACGCCTTTTTTGGCTTTATGATCGAGCCCTATTTTGCCAAGAAAGTACTTTCCCGAAAGGAATTCACGAGCCCTTTAAGGTATTGGAGATGTTAAGGTGTGCTTTGGCAGTCATAGATGCGTATGTGTGTGTGCCGGTTTATGACGTTGCTCTGTAAGACCACGTTGGAATTCGTCTTCCTTCGATCCCCCCCCTTTTGTATACATTGGGAGGAAAATGTTGGCGCTTCTAAAGGCGGTATCGAAATAAAACCTGAATTTACAAACAAGTTCAGTGAACTGGCAAGGCAGCATACCAGCTGCGCCTTTAGTGATAGGAAGCACTACCGATTACGAGGCGGGTTGTATCAAACGTTTAACAATACTAACGGCACTCTCGGTTGTGTCTGATGGCATTTGTTGTGTGCCGAATGGGGAAGGCTCCGGAGTGGCGGCGGCGGACGGATCGAGGAACACGGTTTGTGCAGGCAACCACCCTTACACAAGCGACGGCGTCAGTGGTACGGTTGTGAGGAGGCTTATGGTTTGGCGAGATTAGTTAACCTGTCACGCCCCCAGAGTGGGTTACGTCTACGAACGTGTCACTGACATTCATTCGAGCTGGCCATTTGTCCACGTGCCAATCGTTACAGCTTTCCATGAACACAAGTGGCGAACGTGATACACACACACACCACGGTGGTTCGCGTGGGTCATAAACCTTCCAAATTAAAACAATTATCGATCCTTGCTTTTTTGCTCTCGAATCTCGTTGGTTTGTCAACAAGGAATGACATGCATAAACATGCCAGTAGAGTTAGCGGCATGGTCCTGCAGTTGGTATTAAGCTCGCGCTTGGTGCGATTGACCTGAACTGATTCCGCCTGCCGATAGGAGTACACCTAATATAAGTTGGGGAGCTAATGGCCGGCAAAGGCAAGCCTGGTGGGGCAGCGCTGTTTGTGCGCGCGGGTCTGCAGCTGTCGTTAGACGAACACTTCCTTTGCTTTACTGTGATACGATGCTCTGCCCAGCAAGTATGCACTCGGAGCCAAGATTCACAGGCCCTGTTAATTGTGGGTACTTTTACGGCTTAAGAATTGCTATGGCAGACATACTGTTAGGCCTTGAGCATTGTTATGGCGGACATTGATGTGTATGTGCTTGCCCCTTCACCCTCACCCCTATGCAGGGTTTTGCAGTGAAATTAATCGAGTTGCACTACGAGAAAGATTGGGAGATATTTTAACTTTAAACGTACTCTTTATTGTTATCTAGTTGGTCTGGATGTTTTGCCCGTGCGAGATGCGATTGTGAAACAGAGTTGGACATTACAGCCCGTCCCAGTGATTTGGTTAGACATTGCGCGAGCACCGAAACGTGTTTAAAATGGCGCTAGTCGTCACGCGCTGACATGAGTCAAATGTTTAGTAGCATTTATGGTTAGTGTTGCTCTGTATGATGGCGATTAATTTGCGAAGGATGGGAACAGCGGAGGGCAAGGAGTTGCGGGTAGCACGACCGGCACGAGTTGTGTAGATGCTCGTCGTGTTTACACGACAGACAGCAGAACTTGATTATACAGGAATAAAGGGAGCGCGACATGCAGGGGTATGTTCTTGGTTTAGCGGCATTATCTGAGCTCTTCTGCGTTGGGAGGAGGCGCAGGTTTTGAATGTGTCACTTCTAGACTCTCGAGCTGACCTCCTCGCGAAGGGTTTCGGTTCGCACCTTTCCATAATAACTGGAGGCGGCATCATATAGGGCACCTACACGTACGTACATAGTATGTTTCCTTCGTCTTGAAAGTTTTGTGTCCCTTAGGTCTTTCAACGTGACGCGACTCGGTAACGGCTGCCGTTACAGCCTAATGCATGGTCCTGCAATTGGAAATAAGGCTGCGTCTTGCCCCTTTGCCCTTTTTGATATCAGTTCGGTCTGTAGAGAAGGGGACATGCAGTATTTGGCTGAGAATAACGGGACCTGCATGAGTGGGCATTGTGGGGCGATACAGTTTGACTGCGCGCACCTGCAACCACGATGAGCTGGAGCCTTCTTTGTTGCTATGCTTCAGCGCTGCCTTTTCCCAGGAAGTGTGTCCTCAAATGCAGACGCATACGTTTGGCGCAATCATGGGTAATCCGACGGTATAATCTGACTGNTTGTGAAATGCGCGTGCAAAACATAATCTGATGTCACGAATGACCTCAGTGAACTGAGGTTGCCAAGTGCATTGTATGTGCAGTATACGGTAGGAGGCATCAGCAACTGCGCGGTGAGTAGTGTCAAAAAGTTTAGTAAAACTGACATCCGGTTCAGTTTTGTATGGGGGAGCTTTTCGGTGGGTGACAGGAATAGCGAAGGGGAAGGACCGGCCTGCGGCGCTGCCAACACGAATTATACGAGCATTCATGGCACTGACGGAAAATAATCCTTAGGTTGTAGGCGGGTTGGAGCTTGATTCGGTGACACTGGCTAGGCTGCTTTGTTTTTGGACTAGGCGCGATTCAATGCATGCGCCACTGATACTCTGTTGAGCTCGGCACCTTGCGGCAGGATAATATGAGCACCTTTCCACAATCATTAGCAGAGAACGTAATACACGGAAATGTAGCTACTGAGTATTCTACGCCTTCTACGTTTCGAAAGCTTCCGATCATTGTTGGGCCCTTAAGAAAGAGCGAGTTTACAACGACGGCCGATTCAGCTGCTAGTACTGCAGTTTGTACTAGGCATGCTGTGTATGACTGTAACTGCTTTGCGGAGGACGGTAATCACAAAGGGCAAGCACAGGCTGACGGCGCGGTGAAGACGGATTGAGTACTCCCGTTGTGTACTACAGGAAACAGTGGAATCTGGTGTGTAGGTGGACTTTTGTGGTTCGGCCAGATAATTAAAAAAATCCAATGTTCGGATTAGGTGCAGCTTAAGAGCGCGTCACTGATTGTTTTTCAAGTTTGTCATCTCACGACCCAGTGTTTACTGCATTCCAACAGAGGCAAAGCAAAAACGGGTTCTTGGGATTCACAGGCTATTTCCCGTATGCCTTGAGGATTTTCGGTTTTCATTGATCTTCCAACAAGATATGATGCGATAAGGGCGTTCTCTGCCGCCACGTGCATATTCCTGCAGTTGGTAGTAAGGTTGCAATTGATGNTGATGCGATAAGGGCGTTCTCTGCCGCCACGTGCATATTCCTGCAGTTGGTAGTAAGGTTGCAATTGATGTAGCTGTCATGGTTGAAGTCAGCTCTGCTTGCCGCTAGGAATGGAGACAGCAACTGGCTGAGAGCTAGCGGCCCTGCATGTGTGAACCTCGTCTGGTAATTGAACTTGTGTGCGAAGGCGTCTCCATCAACATCGTGGCCAATCATTCCTAAGGTTGCAGTGATGCGCTGTTTTGTTAAACGGACGCTCTGACTGGCGCCGGTGCGGTTACCGACGCTGTTCAGCTTGTATGGAAAGACGCATAGGTCTCTAGTCAAGGCCGTCAGCATGCATGCGAGCATGCATGCTGATGGGCTGATGGGCGGGATTTCTTTGGTATTTTTCATGGACTGATGTTAGGTTACTGCCAACATGCGTTTGCAAGACAACGTGTGACAGTGTAAAGGTCCCTATCAAATTGGTGAGCTGTAGATATGCAGTGCGGTGCGTCATGGGGAGGTGCGCGCACTGCGCGGCGAATGCTATCAGGCACTTCGTAGTACTGTGGCCAGTCCTGCGAAGAAGAGGAACTGAGGGGAACAAGCGGCTGCCAAAGAAGCAGCGGCCGACGACGAAATCAACACAATTTCTGTAGGTGATGAATTCTCTTGCACAAACGAATGGAGTGCTCGAAAATAGACTAGCTCAACTCCTTAGCGTTAGGCATTTTAGTGTATGAATGTGGTGCCAGTTTTCCCCCTAACACCCAACCCTCTCGCGGTGAGGTTTCAATGAGGGGTTTCCATAAATATCAGCAGCAACTGTGATGGATAACACCTTCGACCACTTGCATAATATGTTTTTTTCACCGTGAAAATTACCTGTGTATGTAGATGCTTCAACAAAAAGCGATTCGGCAGCTATGGACCTGCATGCTGGTGCACTGTGGAGGTAGACGGTTTGTCTGGGCCCATCGCCGATATCTGCGGTGAGCCAAAGCCTTCTCTGCCCAACCAACCCTTCCCTGTAATGCCAGAGAGTATGCCCATAGCTAACAGGCAGTAGTTCTCGAGATCCTTGGCATTCAGAGGGTCGAAAGCTTGTTGCAGACCTAAAGGGCGTGAATGGGTTTCATATTTTAGCAAGCTTACGGGTACGAGTATGTCTTAGGCTGTCTGATGGCAGAAATGGATGCATGTGTGCACCCGTTCAGGTTTGTAAAGTTACAGTATTAAACTGAAGTTACAGGGTGAAACGTGTATGCTTGCTTCGGTATCTATTGACTCCAGGTGTCGAGGTGTCGGTTCCCTGCAGCATGGATTTCCGACTGATCCTGACACATGTCTCAGTCAATTTTGAGGCAATACACCTGTAGGGAACCGTGCTATATATATATATGCGTGAACCCGCTGATACGCGGTGAGGTGTGTCAAACGCTGAGCACTGTTGATGGCCAAACCTGTTATGTATAGAGACAGCTGTTCTGCGGGGGACGGAAAAACCGAAGGGCAGGCAGCTAACAACAGGACGACCAAGGCTAATTGCTCATGCAGCTTATGGTAATTGCAGAACACGGACCTCACCGCGTATTGTGCTCCTTGTGGGATCCACAGGAAACTGTGGTGCCCCGTGTGGAGACATTTGTTTCCGTTTTGGCCACACTATTTAGGCTGCCTTCTGTTCGGAGTAGGCGTAATTCACGAATGTATCACCGATCTTTGTGGCCGGCATTAAAGGAAAAAGTGCTGCTAGCGCTTTAAAATTGTAGGCGAAGGTGAACGGGAAGCAAGCGCCCGGTCCGCGCGTGTCGTTTCCCTCACGTTTTGCACATTCTCGATTTCCGTTGGTCTTCGAACAAACCGGAATTAAAGGGGACGTGTCCTGCATCCAGCAGCATTGACCTGCACATAATATTAAGCTTCCCTTTATTGTGCTTGTCGTAGTTGAAATCAACTCCGCCCGCCAGTAGGTGTATGGGCAACGCGTGCCGAAGAGTCAGCGGATCTGCGTGTATGAGCACCCTGGGATCATGCAGGTTGTGCGCACGCCGTCAGCGTTGTAACGGAGCCTGTTTTGGCCTAATGGCTGCATGATAACTCAGCTACCAAGCGTACCTTTTTCAGAAGCAACCTTAGCGGGCCTTCGCAGTTACGAATAAGCTTATGTTTCATGCTCAGCGGTGGGAGACAGGCATACTATGCGCATGTGCACACGTCTGTAGAGCTGCACCTCGAGAAGAAGTGGGAGCTAATTATGCTTTGTACGTGCTCCTCCTTGGTGTATGCTGGGGATTGATGTCTGGGTGCTTTAAAGTGCATGTGTGACGCAGCGTAGGACGTAAAATAGTTTGACTGCGAAAGCACATGTGCAGAGCAGTGAGTGAAGGGGCCCAGAAGCGCTTTCGCGGTGGCTGGTTCCGAACGTTTAGTAGCACTGGCGGCAGGTATGGTAGTGTATGATGATAGCTAGACTACGAAGAACGGTATAAATGAGACGAAACGGCTGTGGCCGAAGACGCAGACAAAGTCGATTGTGTACTGTGGCTGTTGCGTTCACGAAAGCATGCAGAACGAGTAGCCCAATGTGCAGCTTTTGTGTAAAGCACGAACGGGCAAAGCCTGTAGTGCAGATGGATGTGTCTTGCTCGACCAGGTTATATAATAAGTGCAATTTATGAATGCATCACTGAGGCTTTTTGGACCTTGGCTCCTCACGACACAGTGATCGTACCACAGCAATGCAGTAGTCAGACGTTGACGAGAAGCAGTCGCGAGCTATGCACTGCATGGTTTGCTTGTTTTCGATTGTGGCTGTTGTTCCAACAGAAATCAACTCGACAGAGACGCCCCAGGCAGCCAGAAACATGGTATGGCAGTCTGTGCTGGGGTTGCCTTTGGTTCGCTTGTCCGACCTGCAATTTTTGGCAAATAGGTGGCAGACATGCGTCAGTGACAAACGGAGGGTCACGCAGGTCTCGTCCGCGTGTGTACGGCTCCGTTGTGGCAAAGCGTCTTTTGGGGAGATGATTGTGTCCTGTTGTGTCTAGCAAGTACGCCGCTAGCTCGAATGTCACCTATGGGGCACGGGTGGTGATATGTACATGCGTGCGCGCAGATGTGTAGAGTTGTGTGACAAAGCGGGGCATACTTTTGTCTGGATCGCGCACGTTCCTGATGCCGCGACGTGGGATGATGATTCAGCGGTGCAGGCTGCGCTTTTGGGGCAGAATATTGGCATTTCAACAATTCCTAGTCAACTGGTGAGGCGTTATATGAGCGGCACGCAATGCTAAAGGACGCTGTCGGGACTAGCTGGCGCTCTGGGCGCCTTACGGCAAACGTGCAGCGTTGGGGGCCAGATCCGTTGCGTATGACGACAGTAGTTTTGTGGAGAAAGGATTCGTGACGGGGCGACGGCGGCCAACGAAGCCGTTTGTCCAAACATACACGATGGCGGTACTTGTATGGGCATGCTAGTAGTTCTTTTCTAGCGAGATTAGTTAGGTTGTTTCTTGCTGGAAGTAGGCGCAGTCTATGAGTTTGCCACGGGTGTCCTGTCGAGGTGGCCGTCTGGTTGGACGGTCTCCGCAACACCTTCCCAAAAACACGCGTAGCCAACGGGATACAGTTCACATTGGATTATGTCGATTCCACACGCTTTACGAGATCGAAAACTCTCGATCCCCATTGTTCCTCCAATAAGGTGATGTTTGACAAAGACGAGCTGTGCAGGTTTCTGCATGGTCCTGCAATTGGTATTGAGCTCGCGGGTGTTTTCACTTGACCCGCTAGAAATCAACTGTGCCTGCCGGCATGAATACGCGCAGCGTTTTCCTCGAAGACAGTGGACCTGCATGCCTGAGGCTTGTGCGGTCATCCCCATATGCGCGGACATCTAAGGCCAACGGTGTGACGAAGCGGCGCGTTGGTTTGCGCAGCGAGTATGCACTGACAAGCAAGCTCACCGTGTCGCCACGGCTGTGGATACTGTGCCGCGTCAGGCTTTCTGACGGAGGGGACGGATTTGCACGGGCTAACACTCAGATTTACGGAGTTGCATTGTGAAACATAGTGGGATTTACTTTTTCCTTTGCCGTTTTGTGTTCTTTGGTACCAGTTGGGTCGGGGTATTTTGGCGCTGCAATATGCACTTGCGAAACAGTGTCTGGCACTGCACGAGAATCCAGTGCGATGGTTAGGCATTATATGCGCAGCGCAGTGTAGTGAACAAGACACGCGCCACCACTCGGTAATCTTCATCAAAAGGCTAGCAGAGTTGACGGTTTGGCGGGTAGCCCTGTAGTTTATGATGGGGTAATTGTTTTACCGAAGACGAGAATAGCGAAGGACGCGCAGCTGCCGGCGGCGCGACCAGCACGAATTGCGGACATATTCATGGATGTTGCACGAAAGAACACCGAATGTTATTGTCTAACTATTGGATAACTGACAAAGCGAGAATGCGCCATGCTGGGGGGTGTTTCTGATGGTTTGGCGGTAGTAGTTGAGTTCTTCTGTGTTCAGGGTAAGTGAAAACTTGCTGCCGAGCTAGCCACTTCGAGGAAGGGCTTAAGTGGGACCTTTTCATACGTAACAGACCTGAAAGTGTTACGGTTTACAAACATAGTGCCTTTGCTTCTAGATATTTCCCAATTCCTAAGGGCCCCGCCAATGCCAGCCCACGCAACCAGCTACACCGTCCTACAATTTGGCATAAATCTTGCGCTTTGTCTATATATTATCTTTGAAACCAGCTCTGTCGGCCTAGCAAGCGTATACCTAGTGTTTGTCTAAGAGCTAGTGGAGCTCCGCGTGTGAACATTGCGGGGTCATGAATGTGTGCTCGCGTCTACGGCTGCGGCCTGGCACATCAACTTCTGGCTTTGATATCGCTCGCTGTTTTCCCCAACATTTATCTCCTCGGGTGCATACTGATCTACTCGACGCACACATTTGTGTGTTTAACTGCCAGGCTACCTGATGACAGACATAGTTGTGAACCAGCACATTTCGAGCCACATGCGATCTCACTGTACAAGCAAATGGGAGCTCCTTTCACCGTGTTCGGGTTTTTAATGCACTGTGGCGGGTTTTTCAAGCGCTGCAAAATGCATTTTTGAGACACAGTCGGACATCACAAACGACCTCAGTAAGGCAGTACATAAGTAGCGTGGCACCTGATGCTATGCATCAACGACTGCATGGTGAGTTGCGTTACGCGCCGAATAGTGCCCCCTGCCAGACCGGCTATATATGGTGGTGGCTATTCTTTTCAGTATGGATCCAGCAGAGGCAGCGGTGCGGCCTACAGGGCGGCCAACACAAATTTTGTGCATCTGCATGGTTCCTAAACAAAAGAAGACTGAGCCCATAGCTAGTGGCTGATTATCGATTTGAAGTAAAAGGTTTTGTTATGTGAGTTTGTCCAGCGTACGAACGTCTCGCCGGTATTTTCTATAGCTCACAATATTTCGGCAGGCTAGCCCTTGCACCTTTCCAAAACCAACGGGGGCCATCGTGATACGACGCACCTTTGCTCATGCAAACTATAGGCTTTCTTCTTCTTGAATGTCTTCAACTATCGCTGTTCTCATAACAACGGGCAATTCTGGCGCCACGCCGTATGCAGTTAGCTGCTGTATTCTGCATTTTATACTATGCTTGCACTTCGTTCTCCCTTACTGATAAAAGTTATTGCATCTGCTGACAGGAGTTCAAGCATCCTTTGACGGGGAACGAGCAGGGCTGAATGCAGGGGCATGGTAGGGCTATGCACGTTTTGTGCGCACGCCGACATCAAGCCTTCTCTGCCTTTGCGACCCCCGCCTGGCTACCCAGAAAGTATGCACGTAATTAGTTGCCATTAGTCCTCGAACGGCTTGGCGTTGAACACATAGACTAGTCCGTAGGACGTCTGAAGTACGTGAAAACAGTTCATTGCTTTAGCGCAGTTACTGGCTGGATTATGTTCCACGCCGTTCAATGGCAGGCCCGGATGCATGTGTGCATGCATGCGTATTTATGGGCTTGCAGTATGAAACACGAACGCCTCTTCTGTGTAGACCACGCCCTTCTCCATATGTTGGCTTGAGGCATTTCGTAACTGCACGCCTTTATGAGACAGAGTTTGGGGCTACGAACGGCTTCAGTGAATCGGCTTGGAAGCATGTATGCAGCGCAGGGCGTGATAGGAAGAAGCTGTGACGACGCGCGAATAGTTGGGGAGGATGCCAACTTGATTTTATATAGTGGTAGCTGATAACCGTCAACTCGGTTACGTAGAATGGTAGCTGTTCTGTTGAAGGAGAGAATAGCAAAGAACAGATAGCAGCAGAGAGGCTGGCAAACACAAATTGTAAAAGTGCGCATGGCTCTTGCACCAAAGAACGACAAACCTGTAGCTAGGCTGGTGTCTGGTTCGGCGATATAAGACACGCAGTTTCGTGTTCGGCATGAGAATAGTTTATGAATATTCCCGGGCAAATCTAACAAGCTTCCGTAGTAACACGTAGCAAACTTTATGCAGAGCTTCATGGTCCACGTGTGTTATAGATTGTCTGCGTATGGGAAGTTCCTCATTGTCGGTGGCCACTTGATCAGAAATGAATTGAAAACGGCTCTCCTTGCAGACAGTTTCATCATCCTCCAGTTGGTATTACTGCTGGGTTCGGTTCCACCTTTCCAGATTGATATAAGCTCTGACAACGGATAGGAGTATACGCACTATCTGGCAGAGGCCTGGCGAGCCTGCGCGTGTGGAGATCCTGGGGTTATACAGTCCGCGGGCGCACGTCCAAATTCTCATTGCGGTGAAAGCAAGCATCTCTGGGGCTACCGCTGCCGACTGGTTCGCCAGACAGTATGCAGGGATCTAGTAGACACGACTCGGGGGATGTCGGTTCCGTAGCATTTCTGAAATACATGAGCCAACTTAATCTTCCTGAGCGCTTCTGGAAGCGTTTGTTTCTGCCTGATTGATGTCAGGCACTGATGTACACCTGGGTGCGCGGATATTTACGGAGTTCAAGCGCTGTTGGTGGGAGCCTGTTTTGCTTTGAGGGCGCGCTGCCTCTGCACTGGTTGAGGAAGGGTGCTTGATCGCTGTGAGGAAAGGTGTTGCCTCATCGTAAAGCGCACTTGCGATGCAGTCTGACATTTCAAATAATGCCAGTGAATTAGTGAGGCGCCATATCTGCAGTTCCGTCCTGGATAGGACACAGAAGCGACTACACTGTGAGCTGTATCGAATGCTGAGTAATGTTAACGACCAGCCTTGTTATGTATACTGGCAGATCTTTCATGGTGGACGGGAACAGCAAAGTGTTGGGCAACAACCAACAGGTGGGCAAAAACGGATAGTGTAAATCCGCTGGGGTCTCCCACGAAGTAACACCGATCCCTGAGAGCACTTTGTACATACAAGAGAAAGCGTAGCCTGTAGTGTAGGCGGATAGTTTTGTCTTGGCTTGATTAATGAAGCCGTCTTTTGTTCGAGTTAAGTGCAACTGGTGAAGGAGCCACTAGGTTTTGTTCGAGCTCGACGTCTCAAGACGCACTGTTTATTGCACACCAACATAACACGCAAGGAGAAACAGGAAGCAAAGTGTTGTTATGCAGGTTATGATTCCTATACGTCTTGAATATTTTCTGTTTTCGTCATTCCTCCAGCAAGCGGCGATTCGAAAAGGATGCCTCCTGCAGCCAGATGCTTGTTCCTGAAGTTAGTAGTGAGCGTGCTCTTTGTTCGCTTGTCCTAATCAAAAAATACTTCCATCTACAGATGAACTACGCGCGGTGCTTGGCGGACACGTGGGAAGCCTGCGTGTTTGAGCATGAAGAAGACAGTGCAGTGTATAGGTCCTCGTCAACAGAAGCTACGTGACATTTCCTGGCGTTTGCACAGTGCGGCGGTTTGTCCAGTAAGAACGCTCATAGGAGGAAACTCTTCTTATTGTCGCACTCGTACACTGGCATTTCAGGTGGTATGAAGGCAGGAATGGATGGGTGTGTGCGTGCATACACGCCTATGGACTTGTATTATGAGAAGTAAGAACTCGTTTTGCTTTGGCAGCGCTGCGTCTTTGGCACCTACTGGAGATCGATGCTTGGGAGCTGTAACATGCGTTTGCCAGACAGCATGAGAGAGGTGGACTTATCTCACTGCACGGGTGAGGGAGCGTCTGCGCAGGGCAGTACGTGATGGGGCGCAGCATCGACTCCGCAACCACTTGTTTCGCAGATTTGGCTGCATTGGGGGATAACCCGGCTGTGCAGGATGCTAGGTGCTCTACGCAGAGAGGGCACAGGAGAAGGGCGGCCCTCTGCCTAAGGCCTGGCCAGAGTTAATTGTACAGAGATGCGTGATCATCCAGAGAAATGGCACTGAAGCATCCTCTCACTATTTAGCTGTTTGATAACGGACGACAACACAAAACCCGTATTGCCAACAGGTTGCTGTGCGGCCAGAGTACTTAGGTTCCCTTGTGCTTGCAATATGAGCACTTTATACACATATCACTGAAATTTGTTTGAGCGCCGTGTCTCACGCCAAAGTTGCATTCCAATTTGGCAAGCAGTGGCAGTGGGGAGGCGCGCTCTTGGTCTGCACGTGATGTTCCACCCGCGTGCACGTTCGCAACAGTCGTTTGCTTTCCAGCGAAAAGTGGTTCGGCAGAAACATCTGCTGGAGCCAGCAATATGTTCCTGATGTTGGTACTAAACTTCCGTTTGAACGTCTCTCCCTGCTTGACAAATATTTGGCTGCAGATGTGAGCGCACGCTGTGCTCGTCGGAGAGCAGCGTTACATAAGTGAGCCTAGTGAGTCTATAAACTCTGCGTGTGAGCGTCTCCTTCCACAGTGTGGCAAAACATTCTTTGGCGTTACTATCGATCCCAGGTTTGCGCACTAGGTACGCTCTCAACAATAGGCTCATTTGGTCAGGATACGTGCTTGTACTGCTGCGTTTTAGATAGTACGAACGAAGGCATGGACATATATATATCTCCGTGGGCCCATGCCAATGGAATCGGGATTGTGAGAAGTGGAAACTAGTTTTGCTTTGAGGCTGCTTGTTTCTTGGGATGAATGCTTGGGTGGCGCGACGTGGTTTCGCTAGATAGAGCCTAGCGTTACAAAGTATCTTGTTGAACTGGTGGGGGCAGTAGGTGCTATCCAGGACTCGCTGGGATACTGCAGCGACTACGCAACCTGCCTCGAACGTTTAATACCATGGGACGCTTGGCGCGATTGCAGATGATGGTAGTTTTACGGAGAACGGGATAAGCGAATGACCGTTCGCGGCCGATGGTGCAGACAACGCGAATTGCTCAAGTGTCCATGGGCCTCCCACGAATCAGCGCCCAACGTTTCGCTCATTATGTAGCTACTAGGTTATACACGGAGAGCCCACGAACATGCATCTGTGGGCATCGTGCGTTTATGCAACTTGTGTGAGCGCGTTCTCATCTTCTGCGTGGAGATGCCTTCTTCGGGGTTTAAGTAGCGCGCTGCTTTGCTCAGCAAGTATGACCATTAGGGGCAAGTCCATCGCTCATCGGCACCTGAGGGCACTTTTAAGTTTTGGGCTGCCTGATGGCAGGGAGGCGTCTATATGCAAATTCAGGCAGATCTATGGAGTTCCACTGTGCGAAGAAGTGGGAGCTAGTTTTACCTTGCCCGCGCCCTTCTTCGGTGTCTACTAGGGAATGTTCTTGGGGCACTCCGATATGCGTTAACGAAACAGAGTCTGATGGTACGAACATTCTCAGCTGATGAAGCAGTTGGTATGCAGCGCAGTAGGTGATGGGATGCAGCAGCGATTACGCAGCGATTTGTACAGAGCGTTTTGCAGCACTAACGGCTGGCGTGGCTACGCATGATGGCAGTTGTTTCATAGACTGGGACAAACGCGAAGAACTCGCCGTGGCCGAAGAGCACCAGCATTGTGTGCACCAGCACCGGCCTCCACAAAATTGTTCGGAATCTTTAGCTCATTGTGTAGCTGTTTTGGTGCACATACACCATTCAACAAGGACACCGTCTGTGGGCAGCTGAGCGGCTTTGTAGTTGGCATTAAGGTTGCGGGTTGTTCACGTACGCTGCGAAAGATACGTTCCATCTGTCGAGTGGACTGCAAGCATTACTTGGCGGAGGGCTCGACGACTTCCGTGTGTGGACAGCATGAGGTCAATGCAACTTGTATGCACACGCCTATGGTTTGGCGAAGCGTTCTCTGGTGTAACGATCTCGCCATGCGTGTCCCAGGAAGTATGTCCCTAGAAGCCTATATGTCACTTAAGCGGAAACAGGCATGGAGCCGTGAATATTCCAGGCTGCGTGATATCGGAGATGGACGTGCATGTGCATGTTTGCAGATCTGTGGTGCTGAAGCGTGGGCAGAAATTGGGGGTATTTCTGCCTTGACTGCGCCGTTCCTTAGTATCTAGAGGGGTGGGACACTTTGGCTGTTTGAAATGCGTGCGCGAGAACGTTTAGAAATACACGCGAACGCAGTCAACTGTGATGTAAGCACAGAGCGGTACCCGATGGGATGCAGGTGCGACCGCTTGGTGAGTCATCTCAAGCGTTCAGTAGTATTGATGGCTAGGGCGGTTTTGTACGGTGGGGCACTATCTGTGCAGCGCACAGTATGTCGTGGGACGCAGCTGGGGCACTCCGCACACTATGCTGAGTTGCGTCTAGTGCTCAGTAGCATCAACGCACAGCGCGGTTATGTAAGGCAGTACTTCTTCTACGGAGAACAGGGCAGAGTCAGAAGGACGGGGGGCGGCTGAAGGCTCGGTCAACACAAAGTGCGAGCATCCGCATAGGATTTGTCCGAAAAAAGGCTCAACCGTTGGCTCATCTTGTAAATGTTGCGTAAGGCAAGCAAGCGCAACGCCCGTAGTGCAGGCGGATACTTCACGGTTTGGCCACATGAACTAAAATGTCTTGTGCTCGCAGCACCTGCGCTTTATGAGTGCGTCAACGATTTTCGCTCTAGCTAAGCATCTCACGGCCAAGTGCTCCCAGGACTTCAACGAAGTAGGAGCAGGCAAAAGAGAAGCACATGTTTGCTCTGCGCTCGATGTTTGCTGTATGTACTGCCTGTTCTCGATTATCGTTGGTATTCCAACAAGGGTCGGTTCAGGGTTGGCCCCCTCAAGCAAGGAGCATGGTCTTCCATGTGGTACAAACCGTATGCTTGGCTTTCTTATCCTTGTCTGCTTGCTGATTTGCATATATGCAGCTGTTGGCGGATATTCAGCGGATTTGCGGGGGTGATCATCGCAGGGTTACGCAATATGTGTGCATGTTTCAACGTCTACTGTGTAGGGAAGCCTCCTCCGTCGCTATAATAGGGTCTTGTTTGGCCCCAAAAATGCGCTCAGCCGCAAAGGCATCGCCACAGTCAACAGAGCTTATGCCAGGGACGGATGAACATCATCTGGATGCGTGCAAGTTGAAGGTTCATTGCCAGAAAGGACGAGAACGAGTTTTGCTTCCATTGTGTTTCCCCCTGGCTGGTAAAGCGCCGAGACATTTATGCGCTGCTATATGCACTCGCGAGACAGAGCCTGACATAGCAAAGGGTCTCAATGAACTCCAGAGGCTCTCATCTGCAAGGAAAAACTTCGTAGGCGGTTGCAAGGAGTTCGGAGCTATTTGTGCCAAAGTTTATTAGCCTTTACGGCCAAGTCAGCTGCGTATGATTGTTATTGTTCAACAATGAATTGGAACAGCAAACAAGGTGCAAATGCCGACGGACCGGCCAATGCGGCATGTGTAAGTAATCAGACCTCCTGCGCAAGAGGTTTGGCGATGTTGGAATTTCTGGGGATGAGGGTAATCTGTGAATGCCACCCGTATTTAATTTAAGCAGTACCTTTCACGAGAGGTTAGTTGCGACACCTCCCCATGAGCATCACTATTGAATTTCATACACGTCATCTTGATTCATGAGCGCTGTGCATTTTCTACGTTTTGAACGTCTCCTATCCTCATTGGCCTTCCAGCAAGGTGCTATTATAGAACGACTCCCCATACAGTCAGCTGCATGCTCCTGGAGTTTACACTAGTCTTGCGCTTGTCTTCGCTTGCCCTGGTTGATATTATCATCCTGTATCGACAGGAGTAGATAGAGTGTTTCGAGGAGAGCTGGCGGGCCTCAGTGCACGCGCATCATGGGGTTATGTACGCGCTTGTAAAAGTTATCAACGTGATGTGATGGATACCTCTTTGGCATTATGATCGAGCTGTCGTCTCAAGATGGTATGCCTTTAGAAGCAAATGCATCCGGTAAGCGCAGTTGCGGACACTATTGCGTTTCAGGGTGCACTATTATAGGCGTCACTCCGCACCTGCAGATTTATGCAGCTTAGGGGTGAAGACTCGTTTTACTTTGGCCATGCTCGTTTTAGGTATGTGCTGAGGAAGACTGCTTTGTCGCAGAAGTGTGCGTCTGCGAGACTGAGAATGAAATTAAAGACAATCTCTGTGAATTTGTGAGAAAGTCTATGCACAGCACAATGCATCGGAGTAGGTAGCATCTAAAATTCTGTTTTTTTGCCAAACTTCAGCGACATTGGCAGCGACGGGCAGCACGATGATGGGCGTTGTTTTGCGGGCAAGGGGAATAGCTACAGAGAGGCAGCGGACAGCGGCGCGATTAACATGAACAATGTACGTGCTCATGGCGCTTGCAAGAAAAAATGCGGGACCCGCAGGGTGCTGTAACAATTGGGCAATCTAGAACAAACCGGAACGCGTCACGGAGGCGGATGTTTCTGGTTCAACAATTAGCTGACCTCCCTTTTGTGCAGACTTGGTGCAATTTCTGGATGTGCCACTGGTATTGTTTCGAGTTGGCCGGTTTGTGTTAGGGTTTCACTAGCACATCTACACAATTATCATACAGGAATGTTTTACAGGGGACCTTCGTATCCGCACACTGTTGTCTTCGTGAAAAAACGTTTCGACCCATGTAGAGCTTACATCGACAAGCGAATTGACAACGACTCCCGACGCAGCCAGCTGCATTATTGTGCGGTTGCTAGTCCGCTAGAGCGTTTTTCGGTTGCCGTGGTCCATGCCAGCCGCGCCGGCTGTTAGCGGTATTCGCAGTCTTTGACTGAACAATAAGGGCACTGCAGCTGCGAGCACTGTAGGTTTGTACATATTTCGTGTGCGCGCGTCTACCGCCACTGCGTGATCATGCCTTCTCTGGCGCTACGATTGCGAGTTGCGTTGCCTAGCAAGTATGGCATCATCTGCAAATGCGTCTTGGCTGCACATGTATTACGTTTTAGCCTGTCAAACTGGGGGCATGAAAGTGAGTGCGCATACGTGCCGCTGCATGCCTTTGCAGTGAGTGAAAAGTGTGGTCGTTGTTGTTGAAGCCTTCTCCGGCGTTGTAGCTCACCGCTAATGGGCAAGAAAGTATGAATATAATAAGTAGTTGGACTACTGCTGGTGCACAGCGTGCAAACAAACCGCAAATTTACCATTCATGGAGGCTACGGGTTCCCTTACGCTTCGGCCTGTGATGGGGCGCATGGGTGCTTGTGTGGATGTGTGCAGATTTATGGCGTTCCAGTGTGATGAGCAGACATTCGTTTCGTCCGTACCGTTCTCGGCTTCGGTAGGCACTGGATTCAGGTGTTCCGATGCTGAGATATGCATCTGCGAGACAAAGCCTGACGTAATAAACGATATCGCTGAATTGGCTTGGCATATACAGCGCAGTACTGTGTAGGAGGGAACAGACTACGCGGCGAGTTGTGCCAAGCGCTGAGTAGCACTGAATGACAGCCCCTTTGTGCGTGATAGTAGTTGTTCTGCGGAAGACGGGACAACAGAGAAGGGCAGGCACAGGCTGACGGCGCGACCAGCACTTGCTATGGGGATACTCTTGGCGCTCATGCAGGCTGCACAAAAAGCGCGTTACCCATATCTCATTCTGTAGCTGTTGGCCACAGGCCCCGTGACGGGGGCGTAGGTTTCTGGCGTGGCCAGATTATGTAGGTTGTCTTGCATTCGGAGTAGGTGCATTTTCTAAATGTGTTGCGTTTTGCTCCACCTCGGCATCGCTGAGAAAAGGCGGATTGGACTCCATGGGGGTAGGCCGAGCCAAACGGGGATGTTGGTGGATGGCCTGCGCATGTTGTTTCCCACACGTCTTGACCACTTTTGATTGTGTTTGGTCATTCAACACAAGCTGATTCGACAAGGACGACCCCTGTAGACAGCTGAGTGGTCCTCCAAACGGTTTTAAGGCTGCTTTGGCTACCCCCGTGGGAACCAGATCCGTCCCCCAATAGGAGTATACGCAATATTTGGAAGCGAATCGGAGGAACACTAGCTAGCTATAGCTAGCGTGAGCCTTGAGAGACAACCCACCTTATGTGCTGGCGTCTCCACTTGCAGTGTGTCGAATGATTTTCTGGCGGTTTGACCGCTTGCTGTTTATTCCAGTGAGCGTGCTCGTGCGCGCAGGCACATGTGGCCAACTCAGTTGAATGCACTGCTACATTTCAGCAAGTATGAAAGCAGGCATGGATGTGCGTGTAGGTGCATGGGGACTGGTGAGTCTAGTTGATGGAGGAAGTGGGAGCTGGCTTTGCGCTGATCGTATGCTTCTCTGTTATTCAGTATATATTAATCCTAAGTCAACAACTATTGCATATGAGAGACAGACCCCACCAGTGCTAGCGAGGTAAGTGAACTGCTTAGGCTTTTGATGTGTAGCGCAGTACACGATGGGGAGGCAGCAGCGACTACGCAATGATTTGTGTCAGACGTTTAGCAGCATTCACAACTCGAGCGATTAGGTGCGACAGTAACTGTTCCATGGACAAAGGCATAAAATTGAGAAACGAGTGTAGGCCGAAGGCGCGGTCAACACGGACTGTGTAAATCCACATGGGTCGCCCACCACGATAGCGGCCAAATCCTCAATTGGCTGTGTTGCTGTAGGTGATCAAGGTAAAACTCGGGGCCTGTTCTGCAGGCGGACCTTTAAGGTTTGTCCGGATTATTTCTGCGGTCCTGTCTCCACATTAGGCGCAATTTATGAATGCGTCCCTGATTTTTGTTCGAGCTCGGGCCCTCACGACCAAGTGCCTATGGAATTACAAAAGAGTGGGCAGAAGCAACTGGGAAGAATCCGGTTGCCTGCTTGTGACACCTTCGGTATGTGCTGTGCATGCCCGATTCTTAACGGTATTCCAAAAAGCAAGAATTCAACAGTGACGCCAGCTGCATGGTCCTGCAGCTGGCATGTAGCTTTCTTTTAGCTCGCTTTTCTTCGTTGCAATGAATTTTGCATACCGCCAGGAGTATATGCAATGGTCGGCAGGGAGCTAGCGGGTCGGCGCTTGTGTACACCGCAGGATTATGCAGTTTGTGCGCGCTTATCTGAATCCGTGGTCTGGCGAAGCCGACCGCGCCGTGGTTTGCCCAGCAAGCGTGCCGCCAAACAATTTAATTAGTAGGGGTGGTTATGCGTATTGTTT
>HG712984.1:1314-13094 GCA_000499725.1 Eimeria brunetti | reverse complement strand
CTGAAACCTCCGGTGCGTACAGGCAGGTCGCATAAGCCAACTGAACTGACCTTCTGTTAAACATAGCATGACGCACCACGCATCATGCACTGTTAAATCCACTGCTGACCTCTTCGAAGGTATTAGTCATCGTACTCGGTTGGCATATCGCAGAACAGAGCTCCAAGACAAATAAACGGCGCAAACCAGCGGTGCGTATACTCAGGCAACAACAGAGGCTGGATGCAGTCGGTGTAAATCCGTAGGCTTATTGGCAATCACATAGTGAACGCCTTGTCTCCGATGCTCTGCGCGCAAATGCCCCTTGTTATACTTACCGGACTCGGCAACTATAACAAGGGGCATTTACGCGTCTTTCCTCTAGAATGCGAAGGCAGCTCGAACCACCGGTGAGTAGCGACTGGCTGTATCAGGCCCCTCTTGTCATCATGTACGCCGTAAAAAAATATACTGCCACGCGCCATACACAGTAAACCCCTGTTGGTATCCTTACAGGTATCCTTTCGCATACTCATTTGGTCCAATGTTGGCCTGCGATCCAGAGTGCAAACGTAGCTGATAGTACCGCCGTGTGCACAGACAGGCGCATTCGACTACGTAATTCAGTTCTTGTGGACCAGACCTACTGGCGTATGTCATATCCCATGAACTCGCCTTGCTGTTATCTCTGCAGGCGTCAATTTTGACCGTCGGAAGTCCAGTAATTGCTACCCAGAATGCGAACACAGCGCAAAACCTCTTTGTCTATGGACACGCCAAAGGGGTAACTGAACGCACCTTCTATGATTCAGCACATCTACTGCCCCGCACCATGCACAGTGCGCACGCCCTTACTGGTAACGTTGCATCCTCTGATCTGATACTCAGCACGTCTAATGCTAGCCAGTGGTTCAGAATGCTAAGGTGCTTGCAACCACCGACAAGCCGTATTACGCTACGCAACCGTACCTATCGTAGCACACCACGGCGTGGGTCCGCTTTGCTCCTCTCTCTACATGTCCGCGCCGATACTCATATTGTACAATGCTAGCTTATGCTCGAGATCACGAAAACAACACAAGCCGCACCTGCGTAAAAACGAGTCACACATGAAACCGCGAGCAGCTTATGTGATACACTACAAGCACTACTCCACCCCATGCATCGTGACCGCTCCTGATTGGTATGCCTGCAGTTCCCGCCTTCACAACCAACGGGTTCAGTGCAAACAGCTGCTCGACAATACGAAAAGAGCAAAAATGACAGCTAGGCGCAGTCAAGCCAGAGCAGACCCTGCACGAAGCTTATGTGAAACACCATGCCTACAGCCACACACCACACAATGTGACCCATCTGCCCTGTGCAAATGTCCGTCGTCAGACCAGCAGGTGCAATGCTGGCAGGTGGTCGATATTACGAGGAAAGCGCAAACCACGGATGTGCGCAGGGAGACCACAGCAGATTCCATGCACAGCTGATGTGCAACGCCTTGTCTAGTCCCACACAGCATAGACCGTGAACATATATTGTTGGTGCTTCTGCAAATGTCCGTTCTCACGCCCAGCTGACCCGCTGCAGGTCCCTGAGCAAAAATGCAAATTCAGTCGAAATAGCGGCGAGTGCCGAATGGTCACCGCAGAAACCATATGAATGTGCGAAGCACCACATCGACTGCTACACATCATACACTGTGAACACAAGCCGTTGCTACTTCAGCCTATGTCTGTTCCCCTACTGAACGGAATCTGAGCAGAATAGCGCTCCAAAATACGTAAACGGCTCAAAGAGAAGCTATGCATGGACCACCACCACCACTCCGCAAAATGTATCTGCTCGTTATAGGCCACAGCTACTACCATGCACAATACACCGTCAGTGCACATTGCTGGGCCCTGCAGATACCCGTTTCCACACTCAAAGGGCCCACGGGTGACCCCTGTACAAGGACGTAAACTCAGCCGAAATACCGGTGTGTCCAGAAGAGCCACAGTCGCTGCCACACTCACTCTCTGGGAAACACCATATTTACGGCAATGCACCACATGGTATACGTGTCGCATTCTTGCCTCTGACGACACTCGTTGTGAATGTCAACGTTTCAGTTCCAAGGCACAAATCAAGACGCTGGGGTGTGTAGACGGGTGACAAAGGCCATTGCCCGCAGCTTCTTTGGACCAGCTGACCAAGCTCAAGAAAACACTGCCGCTGAACATGCTCGTCTGCTTCTTGCACACCTGCCGATCAAGCTTCACAGTGTTGTGCTATCGTTTTCATATGCGTTGGCAAACCCCTATGAACTTCACTAGAACAAGCATATGTCTGCGGACACTAATGGCTCCTAATAGCTCAGGGGCTGATTCCCAAACAAGCCAACTCTCGCTGGAACAAAGTCATGTATATCTCACGAGTAATGCACGTCTACGTGTTTGCTCTTGGAGTGCTACGCAGCGTGAAGTGAATCATGACCTTAGCATGAACTACCAAATGTGACGGCGCGCGCCAGCACTGCTGAAACGAATAATCCAAACGGCCTGTTCATATGGTGCGCGCGCGCCACTTCCCACATGCATGCCGTGCTGGCGCTACTCCTTCAGAGGCCTGGCCAACATAACGCAACACGTATGATGTTCAACTCGCCCCAAAACTCATCATCACCTACACAGCCAACACACTAATGACAGAGACCCTTTTCGCCCGCATGCCCAGCTTCGTAGGTTTTGCAGCCATGTTTGCAACTGCTAAGCAACGCTTCGCCAGGTGTGATGATATAACCACACATGTCCTCACTGGGGTTTGCCCGCCTCCCCCTCGACATGTTATGTGCAACGCAAACACCCATGAAGGCAGCACACAACTGCTCCGCATGCCATAGCGGTTCAACTTGCCCTCATCGAATTGCATTTACAACTGTCCCCCCTCAGGCTCTGCTCTTCCAGATTTTCTATCAGGGCAGGCAAAACAAATCACCTCACAGCGAGCCACAGCCGTACCGTAAATACACAAGGGAAATGGCGGGCATCTTATAATATATGCTTGATTCAGTTCACTCGCCGTGAGATGCTTCAACGTCAGGCGAATGACATACGGCAATCAGTACTATTCACTAAACTCTTGAAATGAACAACACTCCAGGAAACAGCTCTATAAACGGACCATAAACATTGCTTCCACCCGCTTCAGGCAATTCACGCAATGGGCGAGGAAAATCTTGATGCTTGCACGAACGCCAACACGCTTTCCTCCGGGTATGCCGAACCACAGAGTAGACAACCTTAAATGCTTCTTACAATTTTTCCGAATCAAAACAAAAACACGGCTGTATTATCACATAAGCGACTTCAGTCATGGCCAGTGAATTCACCAACAGAGCAGTGACAGCAAGTATGCTACAAATAGTGTAGTCTTAGCACCAGCAAAGCTACTACCTGCACACCGTGACTAAATGGCCTCATTTCCATATCAGTTTTGCAGCTCTAAGAACTACGCCCCACTAGAGGTCTCCGCAGGACTCCCAGAATTAGCCTTCGCAACGCATGGCAGTGACACTCGGTTGCTGGCTACATAAATTCAACAAACCTATCCGATGAATTTTGGAAGGAGCAGGTGGATACAACACGCCGTCAAAATGCTCAGTTAACTGCATTCTATCACTTCATCTTTCTCACGCGGGAATTTCAACTGAGTTCAATTTGTACTTATTCCTCTGCGCAGATCGTTTGAAAAATCACTGCACCAGCAATTTTGTACTCGTACTATACGAATGGATTCTACACGGACAAAGGATGCACCGGTAGCCTACCAGGTCGGTGTGGCAACGAAGTGTGAAGCCATCTTCTCTGTTCTGTTTACTCGCAGACGGATCTGCAAATCCCACCAAACAGAAGCAAACAGAAATTCACAAGCATTGTCATATTTGAAACACTGCAACGATGCATGCACGCACTTTCAGGCTACGGGCTTCCTGCAAATAGTGTCCAGTTTATCGGCGTTGTGCACACACCATCGAGTCCACATTATTTCATGGACTCTCATGCGCAGCAAAAGATTGCAATACGAATGAATGAATGCTTGAATGCCACAAATAGGCGCTCACACACTATTTCATGTGCATTTAGTGCACGCGAAGCGTGTTTCACAGATAGACAGTGTCCTTCAAGGGAGCCTTGCACGGCTCCTAGGTCGGGAGAATTGCCATACTGCACACAATCCGAACCTTCCTCCTGCCTTCCGAAGCATCCACGCATGCACGTAACCTCCTATTGCTCTCGGCTGTATTCGCTAAAATTGCGGTCCGCGTGAAGCAACCGGGGCAGTATGGGTACGTACTCCCTACGCACGGTACGAAAGTGCGCTGGCGTTTTCACATCACTTTAGCAAGCTCTATTGCCACAAAATACGCCATTGAATCAATTTATATGTGTTTGATGTTAAGCGTTCGGCGTGCTCCTCATGAATAGAGAGTGTTTCCGAAAAAGCAGCGTATTCCCGTTGGTGAAAGGCAGGCGGAAAACGGCTGTCTGCCTGCTGCCACCGAGAAGCCTTCCAGAGTATAAGATTCCTCGTGCCGCATGGCTACTTTTAGACTGTAGGCATGAAGTCGATTGGTTCCGCACCTACACCAGGGTGTGGAGAACGTGCTTCCAAGAACAGCGCTGAAGTGCCGATGCTCCGAACGTACCAGCTGAATACACCGATGCTACAAATATGGTCAAAAACCTCCATGGCTAGCCTAATTGGTACCTGCTGACAACGCTGTGCATAAACACACCATCATTGGCTTTGCCGTTACCGTACATGCCAGTTCCCATAAGGCATTTCCTGGGAGCATCCTGAACAAGCATGCTGCGTATTATAGTGACAGCAGACCGCCCTGAAAGTAAAGGGAATTCAAGGTCGCTCCTTGCTCAAGACGTTCTTACGGTGCTTTAGAATCCACAGCTGCACGCGTTGTACTTATTCCTAACACAGATAGACGCGATTATTTACACAGCGATGTCTGTATAAAATATGACGGAACCTCTACAGCAAATGTCCGTGAAGCAGGCAAATCGTGGTGCAAAGAACAGAAAGATCTAAGGAGACTCAAACGCACGCACTGATTGACGTGAATGGAAGCCACATAGGATGATCTAGCACGACACCTTCTACTGCATACGTTTGGCACAACGACGTCCGGAGAGGGGCAAGATGTGCTCCTCTCAGATGCGTAGCAGTGATACAAACTTTCTCGCTTCCCTCCCAAAACACATATTAACATGGCAGACGACTACGTAACAGCACGTGGGTCGGGCCATCTTTAGCTGTCCATCACCGTGCGACTCTCCGGTAAGGACGCCCCCTTCAACGTCCTGTAAATACCCTCGTTGTGCAAAACACTAACGCATGCGAAACAATGGTCGCTATCATGTTGACCCCTTATACTTGATGATACAACATTCTGCACGGTCTTGTTTGCCGCATACCGCCGAATGCTTTTATAGGATGCGTTGCATCGAGTGGCTCAGGCGTCCACTAATTGCACAAAAGCGCCTTTGTTACCGCGCCCTCGCAAGAACGACTCACGTTGGATTCTTTAGCATAGATGTAGGGGATGTTTTTTGGCGGCTGCGTGTGCCTCACTGTAGCCGTTCTATCCGCCGGCCAACCTTCTTGCATGCAAAACCCTAATCAGCGTCTTTATCGGGGCATCTGACAGTGTGGAGATATGCCACCCTGCAGAATTGGTGGTCCAGTCACGACTGTGAACTTCAATTTTGCTGAACTATGTTTTCCGAATGCGCGGGACCTAAATGTTGTGGCATAACCGTCTCAAGATGCCCCCTCAGCTACGCGACACATCAGCGCTCCTCCCACCGCCAACGCAATACAGTCTCACTTGCATTCCGCGCCTATCTCTGTTGCTTCCCCAGATTCCGTTCCGCTCAGTCACAGCTCTGCATTAGTAGGAAAGGCGCTGGCGGGTGCATGTGCACCTTGTTAACTGTTCTGGGAGCCCGCCGCTGCCCTTTAGATACCGGGGCCAACGCAAATGGATACGTCGATGTTTCACGGCAGGCTTCGATTCTCCGAAAATACACACATACACAGTCGCCCACTTTGCATGCGTGAAGGAGGTACACCGTCGGAAAATGCCTCTAGTATGGACGACCTGAGCTGTTTACACTTAGCTGTGACGGCTTATACGGCTTGACGGCTGTGACGGCTTAGTTGATCCTAGCCCAAAAGGTCCAGGAAGCGTCAAGCGCAAATGCTGCCTCTGTCTTCATTGGTAAATTGAACAGGAATACATACTCCATATGAGAGGTTATTACCAGTTTTATGCAGGTAGAATGTGCTACATTGCAGAAAAAGGGAAAATCGACTGGAATCGAAGCGCGAAACGCACGTTGCGAATTCGCTGATGCACACGCAACCAAACCTAACCGTTACCCATCGGCCTGTTGCAGCACACCCTAACTTGTGAAGGTGATGTCCGAGAATAAGGCAAAGGTGAATGACACGTTTCAGGGTCGCTTCACCATCTCTGACGGTGTAAAATTGATGGATTCCCAAAGGTTCTCGCACTGGAGTCGCTACAGCCCTTGCAGCTTGTTTCTGATTAGGTGAAGATAGGTGTATGCCGCATGACTCACAGATGTTCAGTTTACATATTATTACCCTATGGCACCAGCGCCTAACCCAAAATGACGTAAGTCATTCCTGCTGCTGAGGAGCAATGCGACACAGACTGACCCCTGCTCGACGTTCAGGGGTATGAGCTCTTCGACGATTTTAAACATCGATCTTGCAAGTCCCCTGAAAAGCGACGAGAATTGCAGCCTGCCCAACCCTCGCAAAAAGCCCCTGGAAGAAGAATCCAGATCATCGCTGCCCGTCAAATCCTAGTGGCCGTCGATGCCATACATATGCGAATCCGGCAAGGACACAAACACTCATAAGTTGAACAACTCTCTTTCCTGCAGTGCAGATGGCCGGAAAGTAAGTATCTCTAGAATTGCAGGCTAGATGCGCGTTTGCAAAGTCTTCGCAGAAATGAGCGAAGCTGGAAAAGCAGTCGCGTGCAACTGCCCTTCTGTTGCACTTTTCGAATACCATATGATCATACTCGAACGGAAAGCTTGAGACTGTTGCTTGCTCACTAGCGAAGTGCAACTTTATTTGCTCTTGCCGCTCTGACCCAGCGGTCATGTAGCAGATTCAGTGTCCACGCTTGCTGCGTCGAAACACACACAGAACTAAAACGTCTTGTATCCAGGGGAACCAACGACGCAGCACGACAGGCGCTTCATAATGAACTGTATTATAATATGAGGGCGAGATGGCACTTAGTCACCCGAAGCTACTTTGGTTTGGCCAACTGAATGATGCTGGAGGCAGTACTCTCCACGGCAACCTCAACCCTACAGATTCTATCCCATTTCCAAAATGAACAGAGACAGGAGGCGCTTGGCCAAACATAAAGCATGTAAAGCGCTGCTGGCAAGTTAGGCGTCTGCTCCAGTCCTGCGGAAGATAGGTGCCTCGATCAATAACACTATACAGTACCTTTCGGACTGCCTTAGCTCCATGCATGAAATCGCACAAAGCTCCGCCTGTTCCTGGCTCGACGCTGAGAACCAGAACAAACGCAAGCGTTGACCTTCTTCTATGGTGCCTCCTATGTCCTTACGCCGCAGATGCTGTGGGGAGAAGACAGGACTTGACAATTCCGACAAGGTTTACAATGCTTCATATCTTCGAATCAAATTCAATGCTATATCACACCACCTGTCGCCTTGCTGCTCTCCAACGCTTCTGGTGCGCCAACTAAAGTGCATAGCCACACCAAAAGGTGAGCTGAAAATTTGGTAGCAACAGGTGCTCGATTCGGACTAGCTTTCTGTATTGCTCGGTCCCTGCACACGTTGTACAAGCCTAATGCTGCAGCACGCGCTCAGGCATCGGGTGGTCCAGCGCACGCCTCGTTCAAAGGGTTTTGCATTAGTACCCTTTCGCGAGCGTACTCCCTTTGCTCGGAGGAGATTATATGACAATGCTTTGCTCATTTGTCATTTTTTAGGGGGGTCTGTACTTTAAAAATATCCCGGCGAACCTGCACTTCTCCTGTCACCGACAGGCCGAAACGAACATATCTAGCGAGCACAGGATTGCCCCCTCGATGCACCATTGCAATCACTGTACACAATAAGCAAAAGTTCCACAGTAGTCTGCGAGCTCTCTAGGAGGGCCAGTCTCTGCCAACTTAGTCGGGGTGTAAAATGCGTGCCGAGAGGCAGCCCCACCTGCGTCTGTGTAGATTGGCAACGACCAGCGTTTGATGCGCACCAACAAGCTTCCAAATATCAACCGAGCGTTTTTTCAGCATGCACGAAGCCACGCGGGCTACTAATAGACATACAACCTGTGGTATATGGATCGAGCAGGCAAGAGCTTTCTACGGTCACAGCACCGAATATACGTCGTATTGTACCAGCCTCACTCAATACACGCTAGATGTGCTTTTAAGCAGCGCCAGTGACACCGTAATCCAGCTGGATTTTCTTAGCTCACCACATTGACGTTTGCATTGGGCAAGAGCCTACACACGTGGCAAGAACTAGATATGCTGCTGCGGGGCACCTTCGTCAAGCGACCACATCGGCAGAATGCACTGATGGACCTAGCGGCACACTGTGCTGTGACGTGGGCCACGTAGGCGCAAAGCGACGCTCTGTGTACACTAGTTGCTGGTCGTCGGGAGAACATACGTATCGCAAATCATGGTACCTACGTGCCCATCGGTCTGCAGGCGCTCGTAAGGGCGCATAATCTGTGGGCACCGTAATTCATGCGGGCACGCCGCTATATGAAGCTTCAAATGCACGTGACAGAGCATGCCTACAAAAACCCCTTTCATACTCATAGATATAGTGCCGCATTGGAGACATTCTCTATGAACGACGCCCCCACGCATAGCCTGCAAAGCATCTTCCAGGATGGCATATGCAGCTTGCAGGACCTCAGATGAAATGCTTGTTATTAATGTTGGGTCCTTGGACTATACAGGAAATACGCAAGGGCACATATACAACAGTCTTGCCAATGCCGGGGGTGCAAGGACAGCGCATAAACTTGTAGCAGCCAAGGACGGAATTTACCTGACTGCCAGCATTACACCGGCATTCACTACACAGGTCGCCAGGCATTCTCCTGGATAGGTGCACAGATAGAAAAATGCAATAATCGTGCTTCCTCTACTTAACGGCGCAGCTGCACGTCTACGCTCCTGTACAAGGCATTGAACGCAGCCTGTCTGCTGCGATTTCCCCAGCAAACCGATTGTGCCACACGCATGCACTATCCGAATTATCCTTCTGTTGGGAATGTCTTACCGTGTGAAGCTTTGATAGTAACGCTGCACTGAGAAGGCCATACCTGGTGAAATGCAGGCTTACAGCAGGTAGGCTAAACAAGGCCGAGTTTAGCGGGAAGAAAAACAGCACCGTGGACAAGTTAAGGCGAGTTGCACTAGCATTTGGCTGAACGTAAACGTTTACTGCGTGCAAAGCATTGACACATTCACTTCCCTCTGGTAGCTGGCTAATTCGCGGAGGAGGCACGGCGGTCAGTGCCTACTGTGATGCCCTATCGGTTAAACACACTTATCGAACCGAAGCTTCGCTTCCTTTTCTCGCTGCGCATACGTTGATCGCTATGCCATGGCATTACAAAACACTAGAGCACATACCGCAATATCCGGTTCGACTATCCAAACTGTCGAGTACGGTGCGTATATCACTTAATTCACACACGTGCCTGTTTTGGGCAGTACAAACAGTGCTACTTCAAATCGTTGCAGCCTCCTGCAGAAGCTGGCCCTGCCACGCAAAAGCCGAACAAGAGTTCGGACAATTTAAGGTACCATGCATTGCAGACCGCACCTACCACAGCAAAAATAGAGAAAGACTTTCTCTCTCAGCCGCGTGCCGCACGTTGCGTTAAACGAGCACGCATTTATCTCCACACGCGTTCACGGGCTTTCTAACTAATCACACAAGAGCATGCATGCAGAACAGTCGCTTGGGCCAGATGCATGCCCACAGCATGTCTCACAAGCCCTGCTGGTAGTCCTTCTTGCAGGTCTCTCAACGCCTTCACAACTGCCGATAAAAACTATCTGCGCTTTTCCGGGGAAGCGAAGAACGCAATTGCAACAAGAAACATTGGCACGTCGTATACGTGCATGAGCGCAGATAAACGGCATTAGCCTTCGATGCTTGTAGCGTGCACGCCAACCAGTGCTCCTGTGGGGCAGTACATGCGACTCATCACCCCCCCACATTGATCGCCAAGCACACCACTTTGCAAATGGCCCCAGGTGGTGTCGTTTTACCGCTCCCACTTGGTAAATAGCCAACGTCGTGTAAGAACACTCCAACGTATGAGAAACCCTGAACACGCGCAGAGCAATAAGCCGTTTTCCAGGCGACCCAGGCTGTCACTTGTAGGTCCGATATGGCTCGTATGGCGAGATAAACAGCTAGGCCGAGTGTCAAGCAGACGTGTGTGAGATGCGGTGACTAGAGAATCAACCATCGTGACCCATCTAAGCAAAGGATGCACCCTCCTGTTGTAGACCTTGCACGTTTATTCGTTCAGGCACGGCAACGCGCGGCAGCCCTCCTGATCGCATCAGATATATGAAACCAGACTTTCGTCAAGCCTGGTCTGCGTTGCGCTGCCCAGACACTGCCTACATGCGAAATGATTACCCGCTGCTCCAGAGTGGTCGCTTTCCCTTCAACAAGCATGTATGCATAGGTACGCCCAACTCTGCCTTCCTTTACACTCCGAAAACAATACGATGCACAAAAAGCAAGTGTGTGCCGTCAGTATGGTTCACGCTTGCTGGCCTATACGCTGGCCTACACCTACTGAGCATTCGCCTACTGCATGGTAAAATATGTCCATACTTGCTGAACGAGATGCACGCTGTCTTAAGACGAAGAGGGATTGTCGTGCCGTCGCTGCTGCCCTCTAGAACGCATTCCGCTACACACGCACTGCATCACCAATCCAGTGACATCTTCCGTGGTTTCATCTTTGATTCACAAATGTGTATTGCTGCGCCGAAACACATCGCCTCAAGGTATGGCACAGGCATCAGGCATACACGGTTGACACAAAACGAAACGCCACTTCTGCCCCCAGTCCCACTTCTTAGAGCTGCACGCGTGCACATACACACTCACGCCCACCACCAGACAATGAAATGTATCGATAGCCACACCGGCGTTAAGCGGATGATGTTACTGCTGCGCGCATACTTCCTGGGCAAACCAGAGAACTATCGCAACGCTAGAAACGGTTTTGCCTTACTGCGACTGTAGACGCCCGCCCGCACAGCATAACCCCACGATCCTCACATGTGCGAGTCCCCCCATAGCTCTGCCAAATACTTTGGGTGCTCCTATCGACAGACAGAGCTCATTTCGACCAGGCCGAGGAAAACAAGTACAGGCTGCCTATGGACAGCAGAACCATGCAACAGGCTGCACGGGGCATCCTTGTCGAAGCGCTTCTACTTGGAAGATCAACAAGAATCGAAGCGATTCGGAACATACGGGAATCATCACGCGTATGCGAGCGAAGTGCCTACTTGCCTTCTTCATCTGCCAAAACCACTCCACGTTAACGACACCTCTGTCCTTGCTTTCTTTTACCGCGTACTGCCACGTGAATATACTGTCACCAATAAACTGAGACCTTTCGCCATGTCGGTCTCGCAGCCCGGACGCACTCGTCACCGGGACATAAAAAAG
>HG712981.1:0-31135 GCA_000499725.1 Eimeria brunetti | reverse complement strand
GTTTTTCGGAGGCGGCCGTGGCGCGGTTGGCAATCTGCTGCATTGTTCCCATGACCGTCGGCGAAGGACGTGGTTTAGCCCTTCCCAGTTCGCGCGTGGGGAAAACTGGCTCCCGCCTAGAGCGCTCCGATAATCGTTGGTTTTCCAGCAAAGAGCGACTTGAAGAGGCTGCTTGATGCAGCCAGCCGGATCCTTTCGCAGCTGGTACTAAAGTAGAACTCAGTGTCCTTGTTTACCTCAGGCCCACATCCTGATAGGAATATATGCAGTATTTGGCGGAGAGCTAACGGGCCTGAATTAGTATGTATCGCGGGCTTGTGCAGCTTTTGTGGTAGGTTTACTGTGTGGTGAAGCCTTATCTGGTGTTGCCTGCTGGGCGTGATTTATCAGGCGCGCGTAAAATGAGGAGGTAACGCATCTAGTGGGCGCGGGGATGGGCCCTGTAATATTCCAGGCAGTATGAGAGGGGGCACGGATATGTATGGCGCTTTGTGCAGCCGGTTGCAATTTGAGTGCGTGCATGAGGGGCCAGAGCTCGCATTGCTTCTGCTGTGCTCCTTTTCAGTATTGACTGATCGGAGTGTTTTGGAGCTGCGATATGCATTTGCACGGCATTCCGCAGCAATATACACAGAGCCAGTAGGAGGAAGCAGGTAGTAGGCGGTGGCTTGTTTTGGGGGTTAATTAGCATCGTTGATTCGCATGGTTATCTAGGATGTTAGTGGTTTTCTACAGGAGCTGGGACCGTGCGGGGGGGCTGTCGCTGCCGGGTGCGAGACCAAAAGGAGCAGTATTAATCATTTTGGCCCTTGCATGAAGAAAGCAGATCTTGTAAAGTAAGTGGATGTGTTTGTGATTAGGTATGCTGTTTTATGTTGCGAGGAGGTGCACTTTATGAATGTTCTGCCAACATTCGCTCGAGCATTGCATCGTACGGCAATGTACTTATAGCACTCCCGATTATTAGGCACCGGCATGGATGGAGCAGGCGCCTCCGCTTGCATACACCTGAAATTTCGCCGTACGTGTCGTACATTTTATATTGCACCTAGTCGTGGAACGATAAGCGGTTCGACAAGGAGACCTCATAAATCCCGGTGCATGGCCTTGCAGTTGGTAAATCGTCAAAGGCTGTGCTACCTACCTTGGCTGAAATCAACTCGGTCCGACTAAGGAGTTTGTGGCGTATTTGTGGAAGAGCTAGGGGACGTGCACGCGTGGGAGTGTGGGGCCATTCAGTTTGTGCGGGCGTGTGGGCGAGCGTGATGCAGCACTGCTTTTCCTGGAGCTAGAATGGCGCGCTATTTTCCCCAGGAAGTATGCGACTAGGCAGGGCCGTCGAGAGTAGTGATGCGTGTAGGGGGAGTTGTAAGCGCCTGTTGATGTGGACACGCTTGCATTCAGTCTTGTGGAGTTGCGGGTGGTGGAGTGGGAGCCCGGTTTGCTTTAGCTGCGCTCTTATTCGGTTTATAGTGGTTAGAATGTGTTTGCGCTGTGATGTGCATATACCGCATTACAAACGATGTCAATGCACTGCAACGTCAGTACATTGACGCAGTAGTATATGATAAACCGACGAGGCTGTAGGAGGAAGCAGCTAGTAGGCGGTGGTTTGTGTAGGATGTAAATCAGCACTAGTAATGCAGCGGTTATGTATGACGGTAGGTGTTCTGAGCAAGAGGGGAAAAGCTGATGAGCTGCAGGTAGCTGATAACGCTGCCAATACGAATTGTGTCAACCCGCGTGGCACCCGCACAAAACACGAGCGCTTCTAGTGCTGGTAGATTTACTTCCCACCTTGAGATTAGTTAAGCTGTTTTGGTTCCGGAGAAAGTGGAATTTACGAATATGTGACTGATGTTGCTTGGAGGTAGCCGTGGCGCGGCTGGAGACTTTTGCATCCTTTCATAACATGGAGAACCTGTTACAGCCCTCCTCAGTTGACACCTGCGGTAACTCGGTTTCCTCTCGGAAAGTTCGGATAGTCATTGGTCTTCCGACAAAGAGCGACTTGACACGGACGGTTGCTGCAGCCAGTTGCATCATTTTGCAGCTGTTTCTCCGGCAGGGCTTCGTGCCATTACCCAAATAAATTCCACATGCTAACAGCCGTATACGCAACATTTGGCGGAGAGGCCCGTATGAGTACGTATCGTTGGGGTATGCAGCTTTTGTAGGCCTGTGTATGTTGACGGTGTGGTGAAGCCTTATCTGGCGGTGCATGCGCTCGCTGTTGTGCCTAGCACGTGTACAATGAGGAGGTAACGCATCGTGTGGGCGCGGTCATGAGTACTGTAATATTTCAGCTTGTATGAGAGGAGGCAAGGGCATATATGGGCCTTCTGCACCCGCGCGGAATGTGGGTGCTCGGAGGAGTCGCCGTAGCTCGTCCTGCTTGACCTGTGCAGCTGATATGCATAATAATCCGGGGACGACGTGCACAGCCTTCGTCAGTTCACTGGCTGGGGGTAAACCAGCTTGCTGTTGGGAAGCTAGGATCGGCGTTTGTCTTCCAACAAAGAGCGATTGGACAAGGGAGCTTGATGCAGCCAGCTGCATGGTTTTGCAGCTGGTACTAGATTAGATTTTAGCGGTTCTGCCAAAATAGGTTTCATATGCGTATAGCCGTATATGCAGTATTCGGCCGAGTGTTAACAGGTCTGCATGAGTAGTGTTGTTAACACTCGGCCAAATACTGCGTACGGTTATGCACTTTGTGTGGGCGCGTTTATGGTGACGTGGTGAATCCTTATCTGGCGTTGTCTGCTTTCCCGGTTTTCTCTATCATGTATTCAGTGAGGAGGGAACGCATGTAGTGGGGGCGACCGTGAGTCCTGTAACATCCCAAGCTGTATGAGAAAGGGCGTGGATATGTATAGGGCTCTTTGCACCTTTGTGGAACTTGGGTGGGCAGTGGAGAGGCAGAAGCCCACTTTGCTTTAGCTACGATCTTCTTCGGTATCTAGAGATCGGTGTATTTTGCCGCTGCAATATGCTTTTGCAAGACATGCCGTGACATTACAAATAACGTCAGCAGGATGGGGCAGCGACTAGGCCGTGAATTGTGTCTGGCGTTAATCAGCGTTGTTAATTGTCACTCCTTCGTTTGATGGTAGTCGTTGGGCGGGGCAGCTGGAATAACGGGGGGCCAGTTCACCGCGTGCCAAAAGGTGGCACTTGCACGAAAAAAGCGGGCCTCGTAAGAAAGGCGGTTGGGTTTGGTATCATGAGTATTGTTACACTCCTTTGTATTCGGTTTACAAGTGGATAACCAATATTCACTCGAGCTTGGCATCTTCGTGCAAGGTGTTTACAGCACTCCACAACAGTAGGCAAAGAAAAGCAAGGAGGAGGCTTCCCCGTCTGTATGCACGTAGTGTATTTCCGTACGCCTCCTACATTTTCGATTACCGTTGGTGGTTGCACGAGGTACAGCTCGACAAGGATGCCTGATGCAGCCAGGTGCATTGTGCAATTGATATATCGTCCAATACTTTGTCACATGAGTTGATTTACATTAATTCGGTCTGACGATAGAAATATGCGGCTTATTAGGGGGAAAGGTAGAGGACGCGCATGTGTGGGCGTGCAGGGTCATTGGCCTTGATGTGGCACCGCTGTTGCTGGATATGATGGCGTACCGTGCTTCCCAGAAAGTACGCGCTTAGGCTTGGTTCCATCTGCGTGTCGTGGGTTGTGTTGCGCCCATGGGTTTTTGGAGGCCCGCTTGGATGCGTATGTGGATGCATGCATTTTAGGGAGTTGTCGAGTGAGGAGTGGGAGTCAGTTTTGCTTTAGCTGTTCGCTTCTTTGGCATATCCTGTTTGGAGCATGCTTGGACTGTCATGTGCATATCTGAGACATGCCTTGACATTACAAGCCGTGTCAGTATATTGGCACTATACTATATGCGCAGCAAATTGAGCTGTAGCAAGAAGCAGCGACTAGGAGGTGCTTTGTGTAATGATGTAAAGCAGCACTGGTGATTGGGAGCTTATATATGGTGGCAGGCGTTGTGAAGAAGACGGCAATAACGAAGGGGCTCGGGGGGGCTCGCACCGCACCCAATAAGAATTGTGTCAACCCGCGTGGCCCTTGCACAAAATGGGAGACCTCGCGGCACAGGTGGATGTGTTCCCCACCATGAGATTAACTAAGCTGCTTTATGTTCGGAGGTGAAATATATGAATAGGTGACTGATTGTTTTTGCGGGTAGCCGTGGTGCATCTGGAGGCTTTCGCATCCTTCGGTGATATTCCGTGGAGGACGTGGTACAGCCTCCTCAGTTCGCGCGTGGGGTAAACCGGGCCTCGCTTTGGAAGTTCGGATAGCGCCTGGTCTACTACAGTAAGGAATACGGTGAGCATGGGATGACGCGAGACAACTGATACGATGAAAAAGTTTATGGAGGGAGTCGGAACTCCCCTCACCCCCGTCGGCCACGCACCTCTGCACTAGGACTTGCAGAACGGTTCGTTTCAGTGCGTAGAACCCTTTCGACGTCTCATGTGAGCAGCGCTACTTGCCGAGTCGCACAACACTATCTGGATCCTTCTCTTGTGGCTTTTGTCCTTCGATGGGCTCGAGTATTTACATGCAGGGCCCCGGTGTGTGGCAGTGTGTGCGATGTATCACAGGAGGTGAGTAGCACAGTTTGCTGCAGTTTCCCAACACACACTTATTTCTGTAGCTGTTTACGTATCTGGCAGCCTACCTGAGCGTTTAGCTTGTTTAGTGTGCAAACAGATCTCTGGGTAGCGACCGGAAAGGTGCATGAAGGGGTTGTCGCGCGCGTCAGTAGATGTAGTGCTTCACACATGGTGTGTATTGTAGGCCACGCCTCAGCACTGAACAGGCTGAGCATGTGTAACAGGCATTCAGTGCAAGGGCCACGTATGGCTTTACGATGCATGATGTGTTGTGTGTGGAAGTAGAGGCGGTGTACCTTGGGGGATGAGTTGCGTTGTCGTTTGCGACTATTGCGTATGGAAGGCATTGTGTGCGTGGCTATTGTTAAGTGAAGCGGGGGCAGGGAATGGCTTTTTTTTGAGGGTTTGGGCGTACGCGCGGAAAGAGGGACAAGAGGCGTTGACGGATTGAGTTGCGTTTTGGTGGATGTTGATTGAGCAGAAGGTGAGTGAGGCTGCTTGCTGGTGGCGGTTTGCAGATGCCCGCAAACGGTCTTGCGATACAGTGCATAGCTTCGATGGGCAGCGGCAGAGCGGTTGATAGGTGTGGTGTCGAGTGCCACAGGAACAGCAAGGACGACGGCTTTTAGTTCTTACTTCGTTTGTTATCGAAGCTGGCTTCGCCTGCGTTTTGTTTGTGCGTACCGTGGTGGCGCTAGGGAAGGGAAACTACAGTAAGGAATGTGGTGAGCATGGGATGACGCGAGACACCTGATACGATGAAATAGTTTATGGAGGGAGTCGGAACTCCCCTCACCCCCGTCGGCCAAGCACATCTGCACCAGGGCTTGCGGAACGGTTTGTTTCAGTGCGTAGAACCCTTTCGACGTCTCATGTGAGCAGCGCTACTTGCCGAGTCGCACAACACTATCTGGATCCTTCTCTTGTGGCTTTGTCCTTCGATGGGCCCGAGAATTTACATGCAGGGCCCCGGTGTGTGGCAGTGTGTGCGATGTAGGCCAGGCGTAGGCCAAGACATGCAAGGGACGGCTCTAACCCCTGCGTGCACTGATGTTTTGCGTTTCGTCTAGTACATCCGTTGGTCACTGAACGGGACGCGATTCGACAAGGATGACTCATACAGCCAGGTGCAGCTCTGTACAGTTGCTAAATCGTTCAAGGCTATATCCCTTGCCCTGGTTAAAATCAAATCGGGCTGAGTATACTAGTATGTGGTATATTTGAGGGGGAAGGGTAGGGTATGTGCATGTGTGGGTAGGTGGTGCCATTCAGTGTGGATGCGCGCGTCTGCGAACTTGATGCGGCATTGCTTTTCCTGGCGTTAGGCTGCCTTGCTGTTTTTCCCAGGCAGTATGCGTCTAGGCGCGGCGGCATCTAATTGTCGTGGTTGTCGTGGCATGTGAGGATTTTTGGAGGCCGGCGCGGACGTGAATGCATCTTGTGGAGTTGCAGGACTGTGGGTGGTTCTTCGTTTTCCTTTAGTTGCCCTCTGCTTCGATACGCAATGGTTAAAGTGTGTATTCACTGTGATGTGCACATACGGCACATGACCTGCATTAGAAGGGGCGCCAGTAGATTGACATAGTAGTATATGCACAGCGGAATAGACGGCATGAAGGAGCAGCGACCAAGCGTATACTTGTTTAGGACGTAAATCAGGATTGGTGACTGGGCGGTTATGTATGACGGTATGTGTTCTGAAGAAGACAGGAATAACAAAGGGGCTGAAGGCGCATGGTAAGGGGGCCAATGGGAACTGTGTCAATCCGCGTGGCCCTTGCAGAAAATAGGAGACCTCCTAACGCAGGTAGACGTGTTTCCCACAATGGGACTAATCAAGCTGTTTCGTGTTCGGCGGTGTAATTTATGAATATGTGGCTGATGTTCTTTGGATGTAGCCGTGGCACGAGTGGGAGCCTGTTGCGTCATTCTGTGATATTCCATGAAGGATGTAGTACAGGCCTCCTCAGTACATGGGTGAAATAAACCAGTTTCACCTTATAAAGGTCCAATAGGCGATGGTTTTCCAACAAAGTGTGACTTGACTGGGGGGCTTAATGCAGTCAGTCGCATCGTTTCGCCGCTGACACTAGGGCAGGGCTTGGTGAGCTTGCCTACGTCAGGTCAATATCCTAATATTCGTATATAGTATCCGCAGTGTTTGGAGGAGCGCTGATGGGCCTGCATGAGGATGTATCGTAGGGTTGTGCAGTTTATGTGGGCGCGTTTATGGTGACGTTGTGGTGAAGCCTTACCCGGCGTTTCCTGCTTTCGCGGTTTTGTCTACCGCGTGGACAATGAAGCGGTAATGCATTTAATGGTCGCGGTCATGAGTCTTGCAATATTTCAGGCTGTATGAGAACGGGTCCTGGAGATGTATAGGGCTCTGTGCACCTTTGTGGAATTTGGGTGGCGGAGGCGCCGGATCGCGCTTTGCGATACCTGTGGTATTCTTCGGTAGCGGCGCGTTGGAATGTTTTGGCGCTGCGATATGAACTTGCAAGACAAGCCGCGACACTACAAAACACCGTCAGTAGGTGGAAGCAGCGATTAGGTGGCGAATTCTGTAGGACATTAATGGGCTTTGTTGATTGGCACGATTTTGTAGGATGGGAAGCTTTGTGCGGAGGAGCTGGAATGATGGGGGCTGAGGCGCGGGTGACTGGGCCGGCCGAAGGGAACAGTGTTAATTACTGCAACACGTGCGTGAAGAGGGCCCCGTCGGATATGTGGATGCGTTTGGTTTCTCGAGATTAGGTACTCTGCTTCATGTTACGGGGCGTTGCAGCTTATCGAGGTATCGCCAACATTTGTTTGAGCTCTGCACCTTACGGGAATGCGTTTATAGCAGCCCAGAACAGTAGGCAGAGGCATACGTGAAGAAGGCTTCTCCGTCCGCCCGCACGTATCGTACGCTTTCGGTTGCCGTTGGTGGTCGAACGAGAAGCGGTTCGGCAAGGATGCCTCACACAGCCATGTACACCAGCGTGTAGCTGGTATGTCACTCAAGGCTGTGTCGCGTGCCTTTGTTGAGATCAACTCGGTTTGGCGGTAAGAGAGCGGGGCGTATTTGGGGGAGAGGTAGGGGACGTGCATGTGTGGGCATGGGGGGTCATTCAGTTTGTGTGCGCGGTCTTGCGGGCATGATCAGGCACCGCTTTTCCTGGCGTTAGTCTGTCGCGCTGTTTTTCCCAGCAAGTATGTGGCTAGGCGCAATACCATCTGGTTGTGGTGGGTGGTGCTGGGTGTGAAGGGTTTTTGTGGCGGGCTTATGCGTATGCGTGCATGCTTGCGGTTTTGTGGAGTTACAGAGTGAGGAATAGTAGTCTGCCTTGCTTTAGGCGTTCTCAGCTTTCGTATATGCTGGTACGAGCTGTTTACAGTTCGATGTGAATATGCAAAACGTGGCCTGCCAATGAAAACTGTGTCGGTGCATTGACCGCAGCAGTATATGCGCAGCGGAATAGGGGTAGGACGAAACAGCTACTAGGCGGTGATTTGTGTGCAGTGTAGAGTAGCATTTGTGAACGGGGAATCATTTATGATGCCATATGTTTTGAGGAAGAAAGGAATAGCGGAGGGGCTCGGGGCGGCTGACAAGGCGGCGAATACGAACTGTGTCAAACCGCGTGGTCCTTTCACTAAACAGGAGACCTCGTAGCACAGGTGGATGTGGTTCCCACCTTGAGATGAGCTAAGCTGTTTTGTGCCCCGAGCTGGGCCTTATGAATATGTGATTGACATTCTTTGGAGGTAGCCCTGGCGCGGCTGGATGCCCGTTGCATACATAAACAGTAGTCTGTGGAGGACGTGGTACAGCCCTTGTAGTTCACGCGCGCTATAAACCGCTTTTCCCTTTGATACTTCCGGTAGTCGTTTGCCTTCCAACAAAGAGCGACTGGAACAGGCTTCTTCATGCAGCCAGCGGCATGGTTTTTCAGTTGGTACTAGGGTAGGGCTTAGCGTTTCTGCCAAAGTAAGCTCCATATGCTAATAGCCGTATACGCAGTGTTTCACGAAGTGCTAACTGGCCTGCATGAGTAAGTGCCGTGGGGTTATGCAGTTTGTCTGGGTTCGCTTATGGTGACGCTCTTGTGAAACCTTACCTATTGCTGCCTGCTGTGGCGGTTTTGTCTAGCCCGCGTACAATGAAGAAGTAACGCATCTTGTGGACGAGGCCATGAATCCTGTAATTTCCCAGGCTGTATGAGAGGGGGCCTGGACATGCATGGGGCGCTGTGCACCTTAGTGAAAATGCGGAATTCGGGTGGGCGGGGTAGGCGCCGGAGTTCACTTGGCTTTTTCTGTGTTCATCTTCGGTATCTACTGATTCCAGTATTTTGGCCTTGCGATATGCATTTGCAAGGCATGCCGTGACATTACACACAATGTCAGTAGGAGGGAGAAGCGACTACCCGGTGAATTGCGTCGGACGTTAATTGGCAGTGTGGATTGCCAGGGTTATGAAGGATGGTAGATGTTTTGCGGATGAGCAGGAGCAATGCGAGCGGGGGTCGCTACTGACTGCGCAACCAAAAGCAACAGGGTTGGTGCTCGTGGCACTTGCATGAAGAATGCAGGTGTAGTAGGATACGCGAATGTGTTTCGTCCCTCGATGTTGTCAACGCCGCTCCGTGTTTGGAGTATGTGTAGTGTGTGAATAGCTCGCCAATATTCGGTCGAGCTTGGCACCTTACTGCAAGGTAGTTATAGCACTCCAGAATATTAGGCACCGGTATGGAGGGCGCAGGCTCGCCTGTCTGCATGCGCGTGGTGTTTTTCCGTCCGTCTCGTGCAACCTTGATTATTGTTGTGGTCAAAGGACAGGCGATTTGAGAAGCATGCCACAAGCAACCAGGAGAAACGTCTCACAGTTAGTATATCGTTTAAGGCTGTGTTACGTGCCTTGGTTGAAAACAGCTCGGCCTGACGATAGGTGTATGTGGCGTATTTTGGGGAAGGGTAAGGTACATGAATGCGTGCACACGTACAGTCATTCCATTTGTTCGCCCGCTTCTGCGAGCTTCATGCGGCAGCACCCTTCCTGGCTTCAGGTGTTCGCGCTGTTTTTCGCAGCAAGTATGCGCTTAGGCGCAGTGGCATGTTATTGTTGTGGGTAGCACTGCGTATGTTGGTGTTTGCAGGGGGCGCGGAGGTGTAGGCAAATGCATGCAGTTTCGTGGAGTTCGAGGGTAAGGAGTGGGAGTCTTGTTTCCTTCAGCTGTGATTTGTGTGCGGTATATACTGGTTGGAGTGTATTTGCGCTGAGTTGTGCACGTGCTGGACATGCCCTGGCATTACAAACAACATCCGTACATTGACGCAGTGGTGTGTGCGCAGCCCAATAAGCGGTATGAAGAGGCAGCGACTAGGCGTTGATTTGTGTAGGATGTAAATCAGCAATGCCTATGGGCCGGTTGTGTATGGCCGGATGTATTCTGGAGATGACTGGAATGACGAAGGGGCTGAGGGCGGCTGGCAGGGCGGCCAACACGAATTGTGTCAATCCGTGTTGCCCTTGCAAGACGTGGGAGATCCCGTGATGCAAGTGGATGTGGTCCTCACATTGAGATTAGGTAGGCTGTAATGTTCTCGAATGAAGTGAACTTTATCAATATGTGACGGATGTTCTTTGGAGGTAGCCGTGGCTCGGCTGGAAAGCTGTTGCATACATACATAATTGCCCGTGGAGGAGGTGGTACAGCCCTCCTCAGCTCACACGTGTGATAAACCGGCTTCTTTTTGGAAAGCTCCGATAGTGGTTGTTCATCCAACAAAGGGCGACTTAATAAGGCCGCTTGGTGCAACCAGCTGCATCGTTGTGCACATGGTACTACAGTAGGGCTGAGTGTCCTTGGCCAAATAAGCTTGACGTTCTAGTATCCGTCTACGCAGTATTTGGCCAAGTGTTTGCGGGCTTGCATGAATAAGTATAGCGGGGCTATGCGGTCTGTGTTGGAGCGTTTATGGGGACGTTGCGGTGAAGTCTTATTTGGCGCTGCCTGCTGTCACGGTTTTGTGTAGGACGTGTTCAATGAGGAGGTAACCCATCTGGTTGGCGGGATCATGAGCACTGTAATATTTCAGGCTGTATGAGAGGGGGCTCGATATGCATGGGGGTTTGTGCACCTTTGTAGAGTTTGGGTAGGCGGAGGGGGGGCCGGTGCTTATTTTTGTTTTGCTGGGCTGGGGGGTTTTTCGGGTATCTAAATATCGGAGGGTTTTGCCCTGCGATACGAATGTGCAGGACAACCCGTGACGTTACAAGCAATATCAGTAGGAGGGAGCAGCGACTACCCGGTGAATTGTGTCGGACGTTAATTGGCAGTGTGGATTGCCAGGGTTATGAAGGATGGTAGATGTTTTGCGGATGAGCAGGAGCAATGCGAGCGGGGGTCGCTACTGACTGCGCAGCCAAAAGCAACAGGGTTGGTGCTCGCGGCACTAGCATGAAGAATGCAGGTGTAGTAGGATACGCGAATGTGTTTCGTCCCTCGATGTTGTCAACGCCGCTCCGTGTTTGGAGTATGTGTAGTGTGTGAATGGCTCGCGAATATTCGGTCGAGCTTGGCACCTTACGGCAAGGTAGTTATAGCACTCCAGAATATTAGGCACCGGTATGGAGGGCGCAGGCTCCCCTGTCTGCATGCACGTGGTGTTTTTTCGTCCATCCCGTGCAATCCTGATTATTGTTGTGGTCGAAAGACAAGTGGTTTGAGAAGCATGCCACAAGCAGCCAAGAGAAACGTCTCACAGTTAGTATATCGTTTAAGGCTGTGTTACGTGCCTTGGTTGAAAACAGGTCGGCCTGACGATAGGTGTATGCGGCGTATTTTGGGGAAGGGTAAGGTACATGAATGTGTGCACGCGTAGAGTCATTCCGTTTGTATGTTTGCGTCTGCGAGGTCGGTGCCCCACCGGTTCTCCTTGGGTTAGGCTGTTACGCTGTTTTTTCCAGGACGTATGGGGCTAGGCGCAGTGGCAGCTAGTTGCCGCGGGTAGTGCTGCGTTTGCGGGTTTTGGGGGGCGGGCGTTGATGTGGATGCGAATGCATTTCGTTTAGCGGAGTCCCATGGTGAGGAGTGGGAGTTTGTTTTGCTTTAATTTTGGTCTGCTCCGGGATGTACTGGTTAAAGTGTGTTTGCGTTGTGATGGGCATACAAGAGAGATGCCCTGACATTAAAAAGTGCGTCAGTACATTGACGGAGAAGTATATGCGCAGCAGAACAGGCGCTAGGACGAAGCAACGACTATGTGCTGGCTTGTATAAGATGTAAACAAGCGTTGGTGATGGAGCGGTTAAGTGCCATGGTATGTGTTCTGCAGAAGGGAGGAATAGCGAAGGGGCTGGGGGCGGCTGACAAGGTGGCCAATACGAACTGTGTCAACCCGCGTGGCCCCTGCAGAAAATAGGAGACCCCGTAACGCATGTAGACATGTTTCCCGCAATGAGACTAATCATTGTGGGAAACATGTCTACATGCGTTACGGGGTCTCCCTGTTGTGTGTTGTGTGTTGTGTTCGTTGGTGCAATTTATGAATATCTGGTTGATATTCCTTTGAGGTAGACGTGGCACGAGTGGGAGCATGTTGGCATCATTCTGTGATATTCCATCAAGGACGTAGTACACGCCTCCTTAGTGCATGCGTGCGATAAACCAGTTTCCCGTCACAAAGGTCCAGTAGTCGATTGTTTACAAAAAGTGGCTTGACCCGGGTTGTTGATGCAGCCAGCCGCATGGTTTTGCAGAACGTATCGTAGGGTTATGCAGTTTGTGGGGGCTTGTTTATGGTGATGGTGTGGTGAAGCCTAGTCTGGCGTTGCCTGCTGTCGCGGTTTTGTCAATCAGTGCGCAGCCAAAAGGAATAGTGTCCATCACCCTCACACGTGCATTGGGAAGCCAGGTTTTATGCATAGGTGGATGTCTTTAGGCCCATCGAGGTTAGTTAGACTGTTTTATATTTGGGTTAGGTGCAATATATAAATGTATTGCCAGTATTGGCTCCCGGCTGGCATCTTACGGTGATGTATTTACAGCACTCCAGAACAGTAGGCACAGGCATGCAGGGAGGAGGCCTGTCTGTCTGTCCGCATGTAGTGTTTTGCCCGACGTGCCCTATACTTTCCATTACCGTTGGTGTGTGAACGATAAGCGATTCGACAATGATGCCTCATGCAGCCAGATGCATCTTAGTGCAGTTGGCAAATCGTTCAAGGGTGTATCACTTGCATTGGTTGATATGAACTCGGCCTGATGATAGGAGTGTGTTGCGCACTTGTGGGAGAGTTAGGGGATGTGCATGTGTGGGCGTGTTGAGTCATTCAGTTTGTATGTGTACGTCTGCGAGCTTGATAGGGCACGGCTTTTCCTGGCTTTAGGCTGCCGCGCTGTTTTTCCTAGAAAGTATGCACATAGCCGCTGTGGTATCTGGTTGCCGAGGGTAGTGCTACGTGTGCGGGTTTTTGGATTCGGGCGTTGATGTGTATGCGCATGCATGCAGTTTGATGGAGTCGCATGGTGAGGGGTGGAGGTTCGTTTTGCTTTAGCTGTTCTCATCTTTTTTACCTACCGATCGGAGTATGTCTGCGCTGTGATGTGCATGTAGGAGACATGTGTTCCCCATATTGGGTTTAGTTCGGCTGTTTTGTCCTCCGAGGTGTTTGTGCTGAGGTTCTTTTGAGGTTGCCGTGGCACGGGTGGAAGGCTGATGCATCCTTCCATGATCCTGGGTTGAGAACGTGGTACAGCCGTCCTCAGTTGGCGTGTCCGGTAAACCGGCTTCTTTTTGCAATGGTCCGATAGTGATTGGTCGTCCAACAATGAGCGGCTTGACAAGGGTGCTTCATACAGCCATCTCTATCGTTCTGCAGCTGGCGCTACTGTAGGGTTTAATGCCCTTGCCCAAATCATCGCTACATTCTGGTAAACGTATACGCAGGATTTGGCGGAGTGGTAACAGGCGTGCATACGCAGGTGCCGTGTGGTTATGCAGTTTGGCGGCGCGCCTTCACGGTTTCGATGTGGTGAAGCCTTATTCAGCTTTGGCTGCGGTCGCGGTTTTGCCTAGCAGGTCCACAGGGAGGAGGTAACTCATCTACTGGGCGCGGTCACGAGTCTTGTAATGCCTCAGGCTGTATGATAGGATGCACAGATATGTGTTGGATTGTGTACAGCCGCGTTGATTTTGGGTGGGTGGAGGAGGCGACGGCGCTCGTTTTGCTCTAGCTTTGATTTTCTTCTGCATCTACGTACTGGAGTCTTTTAGCTCTGCGATAGGCATTTGCAGGGCATGCTGTGACACTGCAAAAAACGCCAGTATATTGGCGCAGTAGTACATGCGCATCGGTGTGGGTGGGAGGAGAAAGCAGCGACTCGGCGGTGCTTTGTGTCGGAGGCTGATGCGCATCTGAGATTGGCGCGGCTATGTAGGATGGTAACACTACTGCCAAGAAGCTGGCATGATGCGGCTGGCCGGGGGCGAAGGCCGCGTCTTACTGCGCAGCCAACAGGAACAATGCTAATGTTCGTGGCACTTCCATGAAACAACCATGTACTGCAGTATAAGCGGGTGGGTTTCATACCTTGAGGTTACTTACGCAGTTTTGTGTTTGAGTATGTGTAGTGTGTGGATGTGTCGGCAATACTCACTGTAGCATGGCATTTTACGGCAATGCACTCATAATGCTGGGAGCCGGTTTTGCTTTAGTTCTGCTCTTCGTCGGTATATACTGGTTGGAGTGTACTTGCGGTACGATTTGCATACACACGCCCTGGCATTATAAACAGTGTCGGTGCATTGATATAGTAGTATATGCGCAGCGCACTATGCGGTAGGAAGAAGCAGGGACTAGGCATTGATTTGCGCAAGATGTGGAATAACATTGGTGATTGAGGGATTGCGTCTCATCGTAGGTGTTCGGAAGAAGACAAGAACAGCGAAAGCGCTGGGGGCAGCTGACACCGCTACCAATACGATCTACTAGTGCGAAGTGAATTATGCCAATGCGCTCCGCACTTGCACAAAGTAGTAGATCTCGTGGCACAGCTGTGTATGCTTTTCTCATTGAGGTTAGTTATGCTGTGTTCTGTTTGGAGTACGTTTAACTGATGAATGTGTCACATGTGTGGGCATTGGGGGTCATTCAGTTCGTGTGTGCACATGCGTGAGCTTGATGTTGCCCGGTTTTACCTCGTGTTAGTATGGCACGCTATTTTCCCCAGAGAGTATGTGCGCCTAGGCGCGGTGCCATCTGCATGTCGTACTTAGTGATGCGCATAAGGGTCTTTGGAAGAGGGCGCTAGTGTGTGCGTGCATGAATTCGTTTTTGGCAAGCTGCAAGGTGATTTGTGGGACTCCGTTTTGCTTTGGATGCCCTCTTCCTCGGTACATACTGATTGAAGTGTGCCTGCGCTGTCATGTGCTTATACGAGACATGCTCTGGCATTCAAAACGGTGTCAGTACATTGACACACTTGTATAGGCGCAGCGCAATAGGCGATAGGAAGAAGGAGCAACTAGGCGGTGATTTGTCTATGGCATAAAGCAACATTGGTTATTGGGCGGCTATATATGATGGTACGCGTTCTGAAGAAGACGGGAGTACCTAATGGGGTTGGAGCGGCCAATACGGGTTGGGCAATCTGCGTCGCACTTGCACACAATAGGAAACCTCGCGGCGCAGGTGCGTATGTTCCTCTCACCGAGCTTAGTTATGCTGTGTTGCGTTTGGGGTATGTGTAGTTGACTAAATGTGTAACTGTTATCCTCTGGCAGTGTATATGCAGTTCAATAAGTGATAGGAGGCAGCAATAACTACCTGGGGATTCGCCTCAGATATTTAGAAGTACTGAATACTTTTCTAGCGAAGTGTGCTTATAGATGTTCTGCGATGGTAAACAATGACGAAGGGTTGGCAATGTCCGGCGAGTTGACAAACATGAATTGTATAAACATTCGTAGCACATCAACAAAAAGGGCAGGAATGGCATACCATTGTGTAGGCTGACACCCAAGAAGCGAAACCTGTAGAGCAGCCGGCCTGCGGGTTTGGCAAGGTTCTCTAACACGTTTTCTGGTTGTCGAGTGAGCAAGTTGAAAATGTGTGTACGACAATTCTCTCAAGCTACCGTCCTTGTGTCAAGCTGCTTTTGGCGTCTCTCCGTAACCATCAGCAAAGGCACGGAATCCTGTAATATAAAATGCAATAGGAATGAGGAAAACAAAGACTTGTATTCCTTGCTTCGTTTGTCCCCGGAGTTGCTTACACCTCGTTTGCGCGAAGCGATACAGGGCTAGGAAGGGGCAACTGAGGACTGTGGCCAGCATTGGATGACATGAAGCACCTGATACGATGAAAACGTTTACCGAAGGAGTCTGAGCCCCCCTGGCCCTTCCTTCCAAGCACGTCTCCACCAGTGCTTGCGGAAGGTTCGTTGCAGTGCGTAGAACGCTTTCCACCTCTCTTGTGCGGAGCTCTGCCTCTATCTAGTCGCGCGCAACTATCTATACCCTTCTCTTGTGGCATTTGTCCTTCGATAGGCTCGAGTACTTCCATACAGGGTCCTGGTGCGTGGCAGTGGGTGTGGCGTATCACAGGAGGTGAGTGGCACAGTTTGCTGCGGCCACGCACTTATTTGTGGAGCTGTTTAGGTATTCGGCAGCGTAGGCCCGCGTTTACCTTGTTTAGTGTGAAAACAGAACTCTGAATAGCGACCGGAAAGGCGCTTGGAGAGGTTGTAGTGCGCGTCAGTAGATGCAGTGCTTCACACATTGTGAGTACTGCATCCAACACTGACGCATTGAACAGGCTGAGCTTTACTAATGGAGATTCGCTGCGCTTGAAGATCCACCAATGGGTTGATGATGCATGGTGTGTGGTTGTAGACGCTGCCCACCCCAGGAGGTGAGTTGCGTTGTGCGCTGCGGCCAATGTAATATGCTGAGCAGGAAAAATGTGGGCGGTTGCAGTATGGTGAAAGGAAGGATGCCCCGCACACAGGTGTGCTGGTGTTTCGCCACATCAACACAATATTGCAGGACAAAACGTTGGCTGTATCTGAGAAGGGCGAGATGACAGGTCGTCTATGTTCCCTGAGGCGGGCTATCGTGACCGTGGTGGCGAGAAGCTCAAACTGACCGTGGGGAACGTGGAGCGGAACGTGTGTAAATATGCTGGGGGGTGGCTGGACGTATGATGGAAACACATTGTACTCGTGAGCACATGTGGGCGCCAGGCACAACGAGTCTTTAGAAGCGACTGGATTGTGGCGTGTGCTTGCACGGGCGGTTGCCGTGTTGCGTTGTTGGAGTGTTAGCAGCGCAGACGCCGCCGTTCCCGGGGCTTGGGTTTGGCCCTTCACTACGCCTCATCGTGGAAAGACGGCGGACAGTTTACGGTTGGCCGTACAGTGGGTGTAAATGGCGGTTGATGTTCGGTTGGATTGCGTTGGTGAAACAACAGGGTGGTGGCGTCTGGGAATCGGAGGAAAGACAAGGAAGTTAAGCGTAGCGAGCACCGGGTGAAGTGCAACCGATCCTCTCGTTTGCGTCAGCAATTGCTCATGCTGGCTCGCCGAATTCGGCGCAAGATTGGCACTAGTCGCTAAGAGTGGTTTTGCAGGTCCCCTGAGATTCCGCTGGGGTTCGACGTGCGTGCAAAGCTGCATTAATTGATGATGCATGCACTAACGCATGCACCCGCGAGACGATGGCTCTTCGGAGAACGAGTTTACTGTCTGTTGCATGAATTCGAGAGACTGTTGCAATTTGCGTGTTTTTTCAGCGCCTCCGCTCTCGACCTTGTGTGTGCATGCTCAATGCAGTGTGGCGGCATCTGGTGCCCAGTGAGCAGGGGCTTTGTACGTCTTGAAGAATTACCTCTTAGATGAGTCGGGGAACTATAATCACTGAGAGATGTGACAGGATGCATGCCCATCACGGAAGACGACCGTGCACCGTTGACTGCTGGGTACCGGGAGCTCTCTAGGTGGCGTGGATACGAGTTGAGGGAAACATGAATTCGCCGGAGGATCAGGTCACGAAAGCATCGCCATAGAGCTCCAAAGTAGGAAACATTCGCGCGTTTCGAACGGAGGACACTGTAGCAGGTGTTAGGCATGTATTGGACGAGTAAATGCTTAGCGGGATTATTGAGTGGCCCCACCATTTTAGCAGACAGGATACCCTGCACACCAGTGTGCTTTTTCTGCGCCATCCCACGGCAACATTAATTGATCCAGCACCAGCTGCATTTTAATAGCGACAGGTGACGTGCTATGCCGTTCTGCGTGTTTGCTTTCTCGCCAGTCGTGGCGACAACTGCACAGTGCTCGTGGAGTAGGGGCAGTGGCACGTGCGTCATTACTGCAGCGGACAGCTTGGCGTACGGCGGGTGCGTCGGGAAGCCACAGGGGTTTCTTGTACCCATTCACGTATTGAGAAACAAGAGTAGTTGAAAGCAGCAGCGTTGCGCTGTACGTTTTTGTGGTTGCATGCTGTACACTGTCGTTGGAGTGGCAGCCGCCCAGGTGCCGCCGGCGTTGCGGCTTTTGGCCCGTCGGCACGTTACACTGTTATAGAACTGCATGGGTGGAGGAAAGGCATAGGTGAGTTGCCTCACAGTGATTCAGGTGTGAATGGCGGTTGCTGTTGTTGGGTGGATTTGTAATGGTTGTACTAACGGCTGATGGGGTCCGGGACATGAAGAAAATACGAGGAGTCTGGGTGGAGCTAATGCTGTCTCAGCAGAGGTCGTTGTTTTATCTAATATAAGGGAGTGCGCGCTATTGCCATTGGCAGTGCATGGTGTCTGGAAGCAGTATTTTGGTGTGGAAGGGCAGGCAGGCTCTACCGTGCTGGGGTGTGGAGCGACCCATGTGGATAGCTGCCTCACCATTTGACGAGTCCGCAACATCACGTGCGCAGGACGGTTGCGCTGCCAAAACCGACATCACTTTTTGAACCAGGCAACGGTAGACGCCTGCGGAATTGCGGTATGCCGGAGAATGGGGAAGTGCGTGGTTTTCGTGGTAGGATAGATGCAAGGTGGAGAACTGTTTGCGGGGCCTTTTGTTTGCACACCCGTGATATTCGCAGAGTGTCTTCATACTCACTGAGGGGTACCAATGCACACTTCGCATGTGCTGTTCGCTTTATTGAGAGACGGGGCCTCAGGTCAAACTGCTATGCCTTCTTTGGACATTGGTGCCTCATGGTATGGCCTTTGGAGTTAGGCGAAGAGGGCACAGATGGTTTTGTCTTGTGTGAAAGTTATCGATGTGCAGTAGGCAAACTGCTTCGTGTTTGCAAAGTGGTCAAATGGAACGTGCGAAAAACTGACGTGAGGCTTCATGCTTACTTTCTCGACAATCGTTGGGCTATATCAGCAAATATCTTGAGTGATCTTAGCGGCCTTGATCGAGAATACCGATACTCGGCGTGGCAGTCCTGGTTGAGTGATGACAACCGTCGTGTAAACGTGTACGACCGTAACCCCATTAGTTTCGCCTGCGGTGTCCAGCTTTTGGCGTACAGGGAACTAGTTTTCCGCCTTTTGGAGGTAGCTCAGATCGGAGGTGGGTCCAGCGGTCAAACTGGCAGAGGTGGCCGACCTTGCATAATGCTCCTGATGAGACGTATCACGCCTGCTGCACATTCTCATTTTGTATTTTCGTAGAGTTTGAGAAAGTCTGGAACATAAGAGGAAACGTCTGGACCGCACGGAGCCATTCGGCGCACGCCATCCAGGTAACGCGTGGTATAGGAACTTCAGGTATGACAGCTTGGCCGAGTGGTAGCGGGAGGAAAACAATGTTTTGATGTATAACATCATTAGGCAACTACCACTTTGTGTTGTAAAAAGTCATTTGTACTAGTAGATGATTTTCCCCCACAGTTTTAAGAATGCTTATCTATACATGCAGACAGGCCATCCTAGCTGCAGAATATGGTAGGGTATCCAAGGTTGATGTATTGACTATTGAAGACACTAGGAAAGGCATTCGTGAACCGAAAGTTGCTTTCTTTCGTGCAATTGAACTGCAGGAAACCTTCTATGTGGCTGCTCGATTCCACTTGCCGCAGTAGAGATACAAGCACATCTGTTCGCTGCAGACGCACCGTACTTCTACGCAGCATGCCCGAGTAAAAAAATCATCGGCACAAGAAAACAGACCATTATGCTTTATGTCCCTCTACAGCCTTAGACACTGTTGACAGCAATTGTTTTACGCTGGTATTAAACGGAGCCCGTGAAATCTTAACAGGAGGTTCGTGAAAAATATACGCTCAGCGCAGAGAACGGCTCTGTGCTGGCATCAGTCGGTAGAGGGGCGCGACGTAGTCGGGCTCCACGTATACTTGAACAAGCATGGCAGATGTAGTGTCAATTGGAAGCAACAAAGGTGCATCACAGCACAGGTCCAAGCCAGTTGCTGGGCACGAATCGACCACCAAGGTCTTTCTTGGAAAATCTGTGAATCTGATATTGTTCTCACTGAGTACACACACACTGTGTAGGAACGTATTCATGGAGTAACTATTAAATACGTATACATATGGGCATGGCCCATGAAGACTATCAGACGAGGATTTGACACACTCGAACCAGTTGTACGCATCGCACAGGAGCCGCCTTACTGCACGGTTAAACGCTTGACCAACAATTCCCCCCTATGCACGTGTACAATTAATTTGATTTGGTGCAATTGCAATACACTTGCGCAGTGCTATTGCATTTTCTATTGAAGCCGGGAGTTTATTCAGGACCCTTTTGCAACCGAAGGAACTGAAAAGTGAGAAAAAAACTGACAGGCCAACAGAACGTAAAGCGGCGCAAAATGTTGTCGATCTGCTTCCCATTGCATAGAAGCCCTCCCTCTATACTAGCAGATGGCTTTTCCACACGTTTTATTCCAGCAGATGGATTTTCCATATTTAGTAAACTGCTTACCAGCGGTTTGTTCAGTGATTGAACTGCCATTATATACGCTGAGCTGCACAAAGCGGTCCCTGCACGACGAGATAATGACTGCTCTTGCTCCTTATCATCCCACGGAAGATATAGTTCATGCACGTTTCGCACTGGTAGTTGCTGCCCTTGCAAAAATTTTCGACAGCAGTGATCCCTCTTCGTGACTAATAACGGAGATCGAGTTGTATTTTTAAACCAGTGCCTGATGAATGCGTGCGCTGCCTTCGTAAGCATGGGATACTGGGCGCAGTGCACTGGTAGTGACGGATGTGTGCACACAGAAAGCACGCTGACATTGAGAGGATGATGTGCAACGTTCCCCATGGCATCCTATTGCGGTAACTCTGATTTGGAATGCTCTTCTGCTCGGTCACAACCGTTGCTAAATGTTTCCTGTTGGCGTGGAGGGAAATAATGTATTTGTTCCAGCACCTTTGTCCGCCCGCACGTCATTTCCTCTTGTAATTACCTGCGCATGACGTTGTGCATGCTGCAGGGACGCAACACTCATTGGGGGGAAATGGCTATATACGAATGTGGCGTTGCTTATGTGCCAATTCGAGAGTGGCGTAGTTTTTGGATCCCACGGTATCATGGGAGTAGCCATGACACCGTGAAATCCATCATGGCAGCGGCGCTCAGCCCGTTTGAGCTCTGCAGACTGCGCACTTGCTTGCTATGCTCAGCTCGGCGGTTTCGTTGTGGCCTTCACTTATTCGACGGAAACATCTACAGCTGGCCTCACATGGTTCCCATTGCTACGCGTACGGCGAGAAGGCGGGGGCTCTTCAGAAGGCGTATTGATGTTTCAGGGCCGATACACGCCACGATGACGGCTTGCAAATCGCCCTGTTCACGCATAGCGCTCCATTGCATCGCTGCGCATAATTGGATAGCGGATGTGATTGGTTTGGCGTCTAGGAGAGCGTACAAATGCCCTTCAATACATTGACAGTGCATGTTCAAGCTTACAGAGGCATAAATCCTAAAATTTTATAATAAATGGGAGGCAATGGAAAACTTTCAAAAGCTCACAAGAGCATATAACAGGAAAGATTGTATCTGTACAATAGCTGCAGCTGCTGGAATGTACTACCTTTTGACGGTTGACGGTTTGGTTTTTCTGTAACGTACTGCAACAGTACACCAACAATGGGTGCTGCATGTTTCGCCCAGCACGTGGTTCTGTTTCAGAGAATGCGTTGCCTCCGTACTTGCTCATTTCCCCTGCATTCTGCTGCTATATGGCACCCATGGGATATAGCTTGCGCTGGTTGATTTGTAAGAAATCTTGAGTGAGCGTTCGCTGCCGGCATTTGGAGTGAATTAGTTCATTCTACATTGAATTGTGCTATCAAAGGCGTACTGTTCGCACACTACTTGCCTTGCTCGCTAGCTTAGCGAAGTGCCTGGTTTGGTCCTCATTGCACAGCGAAGAATAAGGTGCTCCCTGTAATGTCAGTGCTTGCCATGCCATTTGGCGACGCCAGCTCTCCTGCCCATTCCCTGAGGATTCTTCTGGGAGATTCCTTAACACGGTTCATTGCCTGTTCAGACGCACGTTGAGACTGTTCGCTTTTGGCTTCTCATGCAGGACTCGCATGCACAGAGGAGTACTGAGAGCCTTCCAATGTACTTTCACGTGTTATGTTTGTCGCCACGATGGATTCCCGGCTCATTGTGACACAGCTGCGAAATGAAGGACCCCAAGACATCAAGGCTTGACGCTGTCGTGCAATACAGCCCGGAAAATTACGCCAAACTTCGTGTTCCCTTTAGTGCTTGTATGAGTTCATATGAAATTGGTGAAATGCCTTCCATATACATAGTAAAAAACAGAACGCGCCATCGCCTTCATTCAACCGGGTGCAGAGCTCTGATATTCCACTGTAAAATCTATAAGCTCCGCTTCAGTCGGCGTGTGGTGCTGGCACGACGCGCTTGAGCTTCCAGACGGCCATGCAATAAGCACACGAAGTCTTTGGGTTTCAGAAACCAGGCTGCACTCTCGTTCAATTAGAACGGCCTTGGGCGTGCCTTGCTGCAGCTGCTGTTGCTGGTGCTGCAGCCCCTGCTACAGCTGCTTTAGCAGCGCGCTGCTGCAGGAAAGCGCCGCCAGCTGGAAAGAGCAAGCGGTCCAATAGTTTCTCAACATTCTGGAAAACTAGATAAAGGCACTGTCTGGAGGGTTGCGGTGAGCCTGCAAACATGGTTTCGAAGAACATGAATGGCAGCCTCGTGCTCGCGCAGGGCCATATATATTTCCGCATTTTTATATATACTAGGTTAATGGAGAAAGACGGCTTATAACCCGCTTCGCCTAGCTGCACAATGGTGGCTAAATAACCTGTGCTCTGCCGCCTCCATACTGCCGGTCTAAAATGGAGGCTCACTTCGACCATTGCATACATTTTCCCTTGTTTGCAGTAAGTACGTTGCTTGGTCGCTTAACATTACTTTTTCGCTACACCAGACCAGGCTCACGCATACGCGTGGTGCATTCCCACTACACAAGCGGCGGGCAACGGCAACTTTCCAACGACTTGCCTGTTGCCTTGACTGTTTGACTACGCCTAATCAGAAGGAACTCCAAATGACGTCGCACAGCGTTTATTCCTGCATCGTTGTTGACCATTTGGGGATTCAGGTTTAGGTTATATGGCTTTTCGTTCACAATATAGGGACTTACGGCCAGGGAGTTTTGGCTAACTGCTCAGATATGCCTGCTTAGAGTTTAGGGTTTATGGTTCGCAGTTCGCCGTTTAGGGTTATTAGGTGCCCGGCCTAGAGTTCGTTGCTTTGTTGCTCAGGTTAAGGGTTCGGGGTCTAGGGCTTACGGTTAAGCTTCGGGGATCAGGGTTCAGCGCTTACGGCGTAGAGGTTAACGTTTACGGTTGTGGCTTATTGAACAGCATACTTCGTAGCTCTTGCCTGGTACGAGGTACATTCGTTGCTGAGGATGTCGCCTCATGAGGTCGCGAATCCTTCAAAGGACAGACTAGGAGGGAAATCCGCGACGGTTTTGTAGTCATATAGAGAAGCCGACAGTTCTGAGGTAACAACACCTAGCTTTACTGCTGTGACTTCCAAAAATACGGACCTAAATGACTTATGAAAATATCAATGCCTCGGGTGACGACTTCAATCGCAAGCATTTTTGTTTCGTGTGCCCTATTCCAATGCTCTTCTTCCCACAAGATTCATAAGTCTGCTGCTAATCCTGTTGCGGTAGCCAGACGGGCGGTCCAGTGGACGCTCTGTGACTCCCTCGGCAGGGGAACACCCACAGGTCCCCTGCAACGCCTTTCGTGACACCGTTGTTTGGACTCTGCGAACTGCGGAGTTTACCAACGGAAAATAAATGCACACTGTGCTATGCGCGTGCGAACGGTTACGGGCTTGCCCGTTAAAGCGTCTAAGTACTCAAAAAATTAGATATATTTAATGTAATCTGCGGTTTCGGTCGAAGATGAGGCGCAGGAGGCCCTGCAATTTCGAAGGAGATGTCTGATGAGATTTGACCGAGCATGCGTCCAGGTTTGGCTTACATGACGCCATTATCCCACCGAACTTCCTTACGTGCTTTCCATACCCAGTTTCGACGGCAGAAGATGGCTTTTAAGCTTCAGCATTTCTGTATTTAAGGCTTTAGCAAGCATACGTTTCCCGTCTGTGGCCCACGCTCTGAAAGGGCAGATGGCGAGCATGCATGCCTAAATAGCTTAAGATATATCTGCGTAAACAGCAGTAGCAACTTTGATTGACACATATAGTCTGTTGAAGGACACTGAGAGGCACTTACTCAAATGTGCTCATGACACGCCAGAATAGTCTGCACGACTCTGTAGCGCAGCTACTTTAATTCTCACCTATGTGTGCAGAGTCACTGCCCCTCGACGGAGCTCAATGCACGGTTTTTCAGTCCAGCGCGACGCTAGCATGATCATTGTGCTCTTCAAGCTAGCCCTATATTTGGTGTAAGACAGTGGCCGCCAGGTTCGTTTTAGAAATCCCAAGGAATGCAGGACCATCTGGACTGCGAGCTTTAGGAACCGCTGGGAGTACTGTGGAATCATCATTGCCTCGCAGGCAGTTGCTTCTCTCGGTTGTGTAGGTCCTGTTCAGTTTTCGATTGCAGTGGTACTGCATAAACAGGGCAGGCAGAGCAACAAAACGTTACCTAGAATGGGCTGAAACGCTGCCAGCGGCAGCAACTGCAAACCTTCGGAACAAAAACACCGTATTTCAAACTTGAGTTACCCCCGGGAACTCCTTTGGTGTAGTCGCACCTAGTTCTCGAAAAGAGCAGCCATCTGCCGCCGAACTAGTCCTCAGTGTAACAGGATCACAGTTCCAGACTGCGCAGGCCTTCGTGGGAGCAAGTAATCGATGCGTTTCCATTTTGTTAGTAGGGTGAAGCAAAGGCGACGGGAATGATTATGGTGTATCCGCTGACTACAGTATTGCCAACCGAAACACCAGCGTAAGGAGCTCCCCTCTGCATGCAAAGTACGGGGAGTTTCGGGCCCTAGGCATCTCGGGTCCCTCGGAATATTGATCCCTCCCTTCCCAAGGAGCGCGCCCAAAGAGCAACTCATCTCCGGGCATTGTGCCCCCAACGACAACGCAATGGCAAGCAGTACCCACTAATGAGTTTCAGGTAAGGTCCCGATCCCCGTCACACGATGGGGTAGAAAGAGACTGTGACGAATGGGCGGACTGTGGGCCAATGAAAGCCGTCGGTGAGCCAGCGCTCAGTCTGTCTTCGGTCCAGATCTTGCTTTAGAAGACGTTAAGAGATATATCCAGATCCTCTAACTGATACTTTCTTAGTGAGGGACTGGCTCACAGCCATAACATGATACTCGTCTGTCGGGCACCACCGTAGGCATCCACTATAAGTGTACTGGCGAGCAGTACCCGTCTCCCTCCCTCAAATATACTATTACTGAGGCACAAAAGGTCCCAGATACATCCTGTAGTGAACTTGCACTACAATCACGGCAACAATGCTAACCTAGCAGTTTCCCGTGCTCGTTGTGCTCATAAGAAGCGTGTTCACGTGGAGAGATTTGTGGGCTGTCCCTTATTGAGTAAGTACTGAGTACACTCCTCAGTTATTAAATAATAAATAATAAAAGGGATATATGGAATTTGACCCCAAGTAAGGTTGTCCTGACAGCCTTACCTGCGGTGCAATATATTGCCCGCACCTGCCCCGTTCAAAGATGCTGTGGTAAGAAGTATAACGAGTCCTCGAACAAATCCAAAGACCTTCACGAGCTTCAATGGTGCCAGAAGCTTAAAATAAGGGTTACCTAGAAGCAGCTGACCTCAATTCCCTCTCTTAGGGGTCCTCGGCGCAGCAGCAGCCCAGGGAAAGGTGCTGTGGGCTAGCAGGCGGGTGATGAGTCCCAGTGCATTTCGCTCGCAGTTCTGGTGGGCGATGTGGTGCATCATTTCGCCCGATGATGCACGATAACCTCACCCGCTAGCACAGCGAAGCCGGTTTTGTTGCATTCATTATCCATGGATACAATCCTTAGGCGTCTATGCTTGCACACTGGCAACATACCAAGGCTTAGCGAATGGCCACCAGCCAGGTGCGGGACGAGTAGGTAGCAGTACATGTTCTAAAGGCCAATACCTATGCCAAGGCCTGGTTAATGTTCGCCAGCCAGCGTAGGGAAGAGTAAGCTACAGTACCTGTGTGTTTACTTGGGTGGAGACTGACTGCGCATTGCCAAGTACGTGCTTTCTCAACACAGTTGGTGCATGCACCGGTGGGGCTTGGTCCTGGTTGTATATTAACCTGCCTTGCAGTACTGCTCGTGGCGAGGTGCGTTGCAGCCATTCTCGTGCCGAACCGGGCCGATCGCCTTTAGCCGTTGTGGTTATGGCGCATGGGGTTGGATGGGAAGTCAGCGGCTTCTTAGAAACCTTTTGCATGACCTTATATGAAGTATTTTAGCTGTTTCATAGCATGCTACCACATCCAGGACCCTCTCTACAGGTACCAGGTTTCCAGGACTGTCCTACACACACAGCCCAATGACGCCTAAAGCCAGCTGAACAATTTGAATACTCAGGATGGGATAGTCAATTCGGCATTTTCCGTTGTAATTATGTTTACGTAAGATCAGCTAACGATACACACGCACGTAGCACATGCGGCGGATCATCCGTAGGCCTACTACATTCGGATAAGTGAACATTCGGCACCCATGGTCTTACCTCCTTTAGTTTCGTGGCAAGGGGAAAACGTATTCCAGACTATAGACGAAATATACATGATGCTACACCTATCGATGAAGTTATGCAGAAACATGCATGAACTCAGAGGAACGCCTTCAGTGGTGTTGGAGCGCTCGGGCACTGCACGCGCGTAGAGTTGAGGTAAGCGGGCTGTATTATCGGCGAATCATTCCTTCCGTGTCTGCATTGAAGTTCCGAAGACATTTTTTTGTACATGAAAGGCAATACTACACCAAGTCGGCACACGAAATGCGTGTGTTTACGGCATTCTCTTCAGCCTGTGTGGCACTGCTAGCGAAGGCGGCAGACACTGCAGAAGTACCAGCCGCCCCTGTTCCCGGTGCTGCGGTGATTTTCCCACACAATGAGGTTCCCATGTTTGGCCAGACTGTCTCTTTACTCAAACAGAGAGAGAGACAGAATAGGTCGCCGCTTTTAGCGGTGGCCGCGCTGACCGCCATTTTTGCTACAGCACTATTGGTCCTTCAGTGTTTCCAGGCCCTCCACTCTGGTAGGACTTCGAGCATTTATGGTGTTACTAGGCGGAGACTTGCAGTAGGAGGTTCAGATTCATGTGACGTAAGTCTTGGCCAGCGGATATCCTTACATGGCGTTCTATGCCGGGAATGGCGTGACCCACACGGAGGTAATGCTTGCCTGCGAGTTACTGGGCTGCCGAAGTGCTCGAAGCAAGCACGGAAAATATAGGTTATTGCGTGGGCGTTAGGTTACAGGCGAATTCCTTCTCATGTGACCTCGATTCACCGCAAGGGGATACGCATTCTACGTGCACACAGGAATTGTTCGCTGACAGACTTTCGAGGCATCATCCTGAATGCTCACGGGGCTCTATTCGTGCAGGCACGTGATGGTAACTTTGCCTTCTCCCGTGGATTTAGGGGGAGATTTCACACGCAGCCTGGTTCCAGTTGCTGAGGGCAGTTGTCAGGTGTGGCTTGCAAGCGCGCATCAGAGCGGAATGCCGTTGTGAGAAAACGCCTGCGATTTTCCGAAGCCCTGTTTCCGTACGTACAAGTCGTCCTAGCACGCGGCCAATTTAACTGCGTTAACTTCCCCAGTCCGAAGCACCTTTTAAGCCAGCAAGATTATGCGGAAGCCCTTTGCACGTGTTGCCGTTAATCGTACGCTGAAATGCCCTTTAGTGGCCCTGGCCGTACGTGTTTGTTGAAGGAACTGTGGCTTTGAAATGCGGTCCCCTTTATGAGCGCGGTTCTCCAGCATTCTTCGTGTGGATTTGCTGGACATGCTTACCATCACAAGCTATAGCAGGTAATGGGTGATACAATATCTGCGTCGCGAGATACAAGGTAAGCGTGACGAACATGGGCTTGCCGACACCGGAGTGGGCGATGCGGAAGTGACGGCAGTCGCCGCATCCCGTTGTACTAGGGGCAGACAAACACGAAGCAAGCCCTTCACATGAATCCACGTAATGCTTCCTGCGAGCCTTGAAAGTGTTGGGTCGCCACGAATATTTCCGATTCGTGTTTAACTCTAAACAGAGACCGGTTCTACTGGGCCTCCATTTACAGCCAGCTGCATCGCTTTGTTGTACGTATTGAGCTTGTGCTCGGTCCACTTACCCTGATTGAAATCAACTCGCTCGCCCAATATGAGTATTCTCTGCTACGCAGAACGGGGGCTTGAACGTTGCAGCATCGGGGGGGATGCGCTTGTTGAATGCGTGGGTCTATGGCGGCGCTACGCTATGCCTTCTCCGTCGTTACGATGCCGCGCTGTTTTGCGCATGATGCATGCCCTTAAAAAGAAGCAGATTTGCTCTGTTAGGTTGTAGTGCTGTTACGCTTCAGGGTGCCTGATGACTGGCAGTCATGTGTGTCTGTTCGAGTGCCGGCGCATGGCGATGCAGTGTCAGGAAACGTGGGAGCTTGTTTTGCTGCAACCTCGCTCGGTTGTGACCTCTACTGGAGATGGGTGTTTTGGCATTGTCATATGTACTTATCTCCGTGAGCTGATGAGGCAGCGTATATGCGGCACAATATGTTGTCGCAGGCAGCAACGCCTAAGCTGTGATTTGTATCAAACGCCTTTGTATGGCCGTTATTTGTGTCAAATGCTTAGTAGTATTGACGGATAGCCAGGGTGTGCATGACTGTCGTTGTTTCGTGTGAATGGGAGTAGCGGAAGCCACACGCCACCGACTGCGCACCCAACACGCACTGCTCACAACCACATAGCACAGAAGGACGCAGAATCCGTAGCGCACTGTCTAGCTTTTGGGTAACACAAAAGAAAGCGCAGCCCGTAGTCCAAGCTGGTCTTTCTTGTTTGACGAGATTGGTTCAGCTGTTGTGAGCTCGCACGATGTGCAATCCGTAAATGTGCCACTTGTTTGTGCTCTATCCTGCCATCTCACGGTGGAGACTGCACAGGACTGCAATACCATAGGCAGAGACAGGCGGGAAGCAGGCAATCGGCCTGCACGCTGGTCCCGTTCCCCGCACGTCTACAAGATTTTCGCCCTCCTTTGGCTTTCCATATGGATTGGACTGGACAGGAGCACTCTGCGCAAGCAGCTGCATCGTCCTGCAGCTGGTATAAAGCTTGCACCTGGCTTTTTAGCCTTGATTGGGAAGACTTTGTCTTGCCGATGGGAGCATTTGCAGCACTTGGCGGAGGATTGGGGATTTGCATGCATGATCATCAAGACGTTATGCATTTGTTGTGTGCGCGCATCTGAGGCCTGGGGGCGGAGACGGCTCATTTGGCGTTGCGGTCACGCGCCCCTGTGTGCAGAACGTATGCCCTGAGAAGGGTAATCGTCTGCTCTGGAAGGATTTGGGTGCTGTTGGCTTTCAGGCTGTCTGACGGCGGGCACGGATGCATTGTGCGCATGAGTACGTATCATGGCATTAAGCAGTTTGTCTGCCCCTATATGGTTACAATGTGGTGAAGTCTTGCTGACGATTCCTCTGCTCGCGGTTTTGTCTAGCACGTGTACAACGAGTATCTAACGCATCTGGTCTGCGAGCTCGTACTGCGCGCTCGCACTATAGTATTTAAGGGTCTATAAGAGGACGCATGGGCATATATGGGGTGCGTGTAGTGCTGCCAGTACGAGTTGTGTCAATTATTGCGTCACTTGCACAAAAAAGGAGATATCGTGGCGCGGGAGGACGTGTTTCTGCCCTTGAGATTAGTTAGGCTTTTTTGTGTTCGGCGGATGTGAAATTGAAGAATATGTGACTGAACTGACGTGTTTTGGAGGTAGCCGTGGCGTGGCTACAAGCCCGCTGCATCCTTCCCCAATAGTGCGTGGAGGGCCCGGTACAACCTTCCTGAGTTCACGCTTGAGATAAATCGGCCTCCTGTTGAAATGTTCCGATAGTCGTTGGCCTTCCAACAAGCAGGGACTTGCCAAAGACGGTTGATGCAGCCAGTTGCATCGTTGTGTAGCTGGTACAACGGTAGGGCTTAGTCCGCTTGTCCAAATCAGTTCAGTCTGCTGGTACGCGTATATGCAGTATTTGGCGGAGACCTAACGGGCCTGCATGAGTTAGTTTCATGGGAGTGGTGCAGTTTGTGTGGATGTGCATATAGTAACAGCGTGGCGAAGCATGATGTGGTTTTGGCTGCCGTTGCGGCTTTGTCTAACACGTGTACAATAAGGAGCTAGCGCATCTGGTGTGCGTGGTGATGAATAATATTTAAGGGTCTATGAGAGGAGGCATGGATATGTATGTGCTTTCGTGTACCCTTGTGGAATTCGGGCGCGTGGCTGATCCACCGGGTCTCGTTTAGCTTTAGCTGTGCTTGTGTCTTCGGTATTGACTGATTGGAGTGTTTTGGCTCTGCGATATGCATTCGCAAAACGTGGCCTGGCATTGCAAGCAATGTCAGTAAGAGGGGACAGCGAGCATGCGGCAATATGTGTCCGATGTTAAGTAGCATTGGGAATAGGCGCAATCGTGTATTTCGTTAGTTGAACGGATAATGGGTTGGAGGGCCGCTACCGACTCCGCGCCCAAACGGAACAGTGTTGACCGCCGTGGCAGTTACATGCAAACAGCAGTTCTCGCAGTTTGGGTCGACGTGTTTCGTGTCTTGAGGTTAGGCATGCTTTTTACGTATGTGTGATGTGTGAATGAATAGCGAATATTTGTTCTAGCTTAGCATCTTATGACAAGGCGTCAATGTCGCTGGAGGACCAGGGGCACAGATACGTAGGGAACAGGCTCCCGCGGCTGCATTCACGTGATAGTTTGCCGTACGCCCC
>HG712975.1:31643-78239 GCA_000499725.1 Eimeria brunetti | reverse complement strand
TCTGTGGTTCCTGCTTCAAGCCCGAGCCGGGCCTAGGGTTTAGGGTCTAGGGTTTAGGGTTTAGGGTTTGTACCGGGTTTGAACTTATTGTATAAATTGGTGAGACTAAGCGAAGCCCCCTCCCCCCCATAATAATTATTTCTGTCTAAATGCAAAACCTTTTTTCCCGCGCAAGAAAGAAGGCCGCTGAGGATACATTCCTTGAGCCCCGTCCCGCAAACCACGACCTGCGCAAACCCTAAACCCTAAACCCTAAACCCTAAACCCTAAACCCTAAACCCTAAACCCTGGGGCAGGAGCCCGCGGGAGCCCAAACCCTAGACCCTCGCTCCCATAACGATTTGCAATGCGCGCTAAACCCTTCTGCTGCAGCAAATGCAGCAAGAGGGAGAATAAACAAAAGAAAGAAAACAAACACCAATAGCCATAAACCATAGCCATAAACCCTCAAACTAAACCCTAGCAAAAAGAGACAAACCCTCATCAGCCCCAGAAGCACAACGCTCTCAAGGAAAGCACAGGCAGCGCAAATCATAGACAGAGGAGGAGCAACAGCAACAGTTGTTGCATTGCTGCTGCTGCTGCTGCCGCTGCTGCTGCTGCTGCTACTGCTGCTGCTGCAGGGTCTGCTGCTGCGAGCAGCAGCCACAAGATCGGGGTTGAAAAGCAGCACTGGGATTCATCTCTTCCCCCGCTGTGCCCTCTCTGCGGCTGCTGCTGCTGCTCTTGCTGCTGTCGCCGCTGCAGCTGCTGCAGCATGTTGCTGCCGGCGCTGCTGCTGCAGCTGCTGTTGTCGCTGCAGCCGCAGCAGCCGCTGCAGCTGCCGCCTTAGCAGCAGCAGCAGCAGCAGCAGCAGCAGCAGCAGCAGGTTGTCTGTTAGAGCGCATGCATTTGAGTCTTACGTCGTATTCCTCATCCATTTTGCTGGGGTGGAAAGCTGGGGAGCAGGCGGCTGCAGTGTATGTACAGCTGAGAAATAACAAAAAATATGTTTTTATAAAAGGAGAAAAAGGAATTAATGAGTCTATGCATGCAAATAATAGTCAGAAAAAAGCTTCAATCGGAGGCGTCCGAGTTGGAGCTGTCGCTGCTGCTGCTGCTGCTGCAGCAGCAGCAGCAGCAGCAGCAGCAGCGGCCGCTGCAGCTGCTCGCGGCGCCCGCAAGCTTTAGATTTTTGCATTATAAATTTCTTATTTTTTTCCTTTTGTTTATTTTTTTGTTTTGTTTGTCTCTTTCGTCAGCAGCAGACACCGCAATATATTACCGATAACTCCTGGGGCTTTCCCTGCTGCTGTTGCTGCTGCTGCTGCTGCTGCTACTGCTGCTGTTTGGCAGTGCTGCTTACTTCCTGTGTCTGTATTCTCTTTTGCTGTTGTTAAGCAGCAGACGAAGTTAAACAAATTAAAATAAATAATTATTTCTCATTTTTATTGCATTCTTTTTTCTATTCTCCCCACGTTAAATACATTTTGTCATGAGACACCTGGTGAGGAAATGCTGCTGCTGCTGCTGCTGCTGCTGTTGCTGCTGCAGTAGAATTCCTGCTGCAGCATTTATACTGCAGCAGCAGCAGCAGCAGTTCTACGCCCCTTCTTCCTCTTGTGTTTGTTCCTTTAAACATTTGCTGCTGCTGTAATGCTTTGTTTGAATAATTCTTTTGCTGCTGCTGCTGCTCATCTACAGCCGCCGCTGCCAAGCGGGGTTTAGGGTTTATGAGATATGACGACTCTGCGTAAAAAACAAATCCTGCTGCTGAAACGCAGCAGCAACAGCAGCAACAACAGCAACAGCAGCAGCAACAACAACAGCAGCAGCAGCAGCGGCGCAGGAACAGGGGCAGCGGCAGCAGCAGCAACTGCAGCAGCAGCAACGGCAATGTTTGTTTTCTGGAAAGTATGCAGGTTCTGCTGTAAATGGTGATGCTAAGGGAGATAGGCTAATGGGATTGTTTGTTTGTTTCGGGGGGTTAGGGTTTAGGGTTTAGGGTTTAGGGTTTAGGGTTTATGGTTTAGGGTTTAGGGTTTGGGTTTTATTTGTTTCGCTGCAGAATGTTCCTGCATTTAATAAACTAACGAGAATGAATATAAATATAAAACAAAATATTTGTTTTCTCTGAGGGGATAGTTGAAGCAGGAGGGAAACAAAATGAGAAATAGAAAAATGGATATGTATTTCTCTTTTTTTGCTTTTATAATTTCTTCTCTTTAACTCTTTTTTTTATAATTTCTCCTTTTTAATCCTTCGATTTTGCAGATAACACACCTGTACGGCATTTTTCTTTTGTTTTTTTAAATATGTTCATGGATTCTTATGAAGTATATAGATAATAAATGTTGTACAGAATATATATCATCATGTATGTGGTATGAATAACTATTATTATTATATATCATAATGCATATTACATGTATAATTATTATTATTTCCATTATATTATTATTTATTATGTACATATTATAGTATATAGAATACTGTAGTATCTAATGCATATAAATATATATTATAAACAATACTTACAGATACTATATCCATAATGTTTGTATGAAATATATAGTATATGTAATATATATACTATATGTTCTCTATCATACTCATAGTACAGGTAATGTATATATAATGTATATGTGTAGCGTAATATATACAATTATTATTAAATTTTATATATTTATTGTAGCTAATGCTTGTATAAGCCCTATAATATACACACAATATATGAAATACATACCCAATATTCAACTTTCTCAGCTTCAGTTATTTTCCCCTACATTGTTGACATATTCATCCATTCGAACACACCCAAATATATATAATAAATATATATTATGTATATTTCATTTATAATATATATTATATACAATATATATTACATACCTATCCAGTACCATAGAAAATCCAACCCCCACGGGGTCCCCTACCTTCTCTTGAATTAGACTCAAGTTCATATTCTCTACAAATAAAATATAATTAGTATTAAATATAATTGAATAATATATATAATATAATATAGTGTATTATAATTCCAAAGGGGGGTTTAATGGGTTCAACCCAGATAAATTAAACTAAAACACAAATCATCACTGCACAGAAGGCAAAAGAAATTCCTTAGCTGCGAATTTTCTTGAAATGTGCGCAAAAGAAACAAAAGTTTAATGTTGAAAGAATTCTGTTTTTTCGTTCCGATTTCTTTTCCTTTGTTCAGATTCGGTTTTCTTTTTTCCTGATTCTCCTTTTTCTTGTTCACATTCTTTTCTCCTTTGTTCAGGTTCTGTTTTTTGTCAGATATGTTTCCTTTCGTTCATATTCTGTCTTCTTTCGTTCAGATTCTGTTTTCTTTTGCCCAAATATCGCTTTATCATTTCTGTTTTTTCAGATTCTGTTTACCTCCGCTCATATATTGCTAAATCGTATTTGTTTTGTCCAGGTTCTGTTTTCTTTTCTTTTGTTCAGATGTTGCGTTATCTGTTTTCTTTGGTTCAGGTTTTGTTTTCTCTTGTTCGTATTCTGTTTTCTTTGGTTCATATATTGCCTTGTCTGTTTTTTTTTGTTCATATTCGGTTTTCTTTGGTCCATATATTGCTTTACTGCCATATATGAGCTTGCTGCAACATCTAACTTTCTTGACAAAGGGAAATTCAAACTCCCTTCAGAAAAATCTGAAACATATTTTGCGCAGCCTTTGGATAGCCCTCCGTTTATAGTTAAAAATGCAAGAATGTCGAACAAGTGTATATATTGAATATATATAGACACCAATTTTCGATTATTCCAAATTCAAATAAATTGAATCGACATCCACAGACCCTTTGCATCCCATTAACATAAGCTACAGCAAATACCTCTTTCTTCGCCTTCGCCTTTGGAGGCTGTAGACAAATATATTGCTGTACATGTTTCTCTACTTTATATGTATGTATATGTATTTCTACAGCTCTGAAGCTGCCAACAAACATTTCTATGGCGACAATTGAAGTAATCAGAGCCTACGACGGGCCCAACCCTTACTCAGAGGGGCCAAAGAAGGTCGAAAGTTCATGTTGTCTCTCGCGAGTTACACTTCTGAACATTTAAGAATATTCAACAAATGGCTTAAATACGCACTTCACCGCGCTGGAGGGTCGAAATGGACTTCATTATGCAGTTAACCCCGCCGTACTTGCATTAAAACCTTTTCTTTTCTGAACAGAATATTCTTTGTTGCAAGGTCGAAACGATGCTGTCTGCTTTAGCCTCATAGGGCGACGGGCAGTTCGATTCAACTTGAAACAATGCTGCCTCTGAAGGGGGAGAAATCTGAAACCTTATAGTAGTAATGCTGCCGTACTCAAACCCTTCTAGAAGAAAACCTGAAAAAAGCTGCCTTTGAGCCTCTTCACACCAGCCTTCTACTGGGAAGCCCTACGGGGCTCCTTACATGCAGAACGAAGAGACTAAACCCCGGCCCACTTGGGGAAATGCAATCCCATAATGTACTGTGTGCTTCCACTGTATATTCGTGTTCGAACAGTGCATACAGTGCTTAATATGAGTATAAGGATATAAATAACTGTAAGTCGGACAATTTCTGTGTGGCAGTAAGCGGCTTCGAGCAGCAGACGTAGCGAAGGGCAGTGTAGACATGGTTAAAGAGCCGCAATAACTGCAGGTATAGCCGGAAATAGAATATGAAAATGTTTTGTTATAAACAGACTCCAGCACAAATCCGATATCTCATGCTGCCACCAACCCCATACTTCCTACGGTGACCCATCTGTGGCGACGCCCAGCAGCAGCCGACCAGGATCGATCCATGGCTTTCAAAGCATCAGATCGAAGGCGACAAGTGCCTTTGCAGCTGCTGAGTCCGATTTTGCACTCGCGGTTTTATAAATATCAACTAATGGGAGAAAAGGCGAGAAAAGCAGATGCAATACGTGTCTGGTGATTGCATCTCGAGACAGAAGGCGGTCCCCTGGTGAGCAAGAGACCTGAACGAGGGGCTGGTCTTCTATCGACAGGTTATCTCTTTGGTTGGTCTTTTTTAGTGGGTTTTCCCCACTAAGAGAATAACAATACGGTGTTTAGCAGCATAGGAACCCAAGAACTGCGTCCAAGTGCCTCCTGTGGCCCAGCACGATGCCTGCTCTCGCCCCTGACGCGCAGCAGCCTTTGAACCCCCAATTTGAAACAAAAGTTGTTTTGCCGCCTCCCCAATATGGAAATGGAGTTGAAGAAGAAGATTTGCGAGTGGAATCACGATATCTTGGCCCTCGACTGCAGATCACAGCCCCTCGTCAGCATTCTGTACCCCCGCGCGCCCGGGCGTTGCTTGTCTTGTTGGCTGCCTTCGCAGTCCCACTCCTAACGACTCTAATTCTGCTTGCGGTTTGCAAATCCCCACATAGTGTCAGGAAACAGGCGTTGGGGATGAACCGCCGCAGGCTGGCCGACAAGGACGAAAGTGCCATCTCGATTGTTGAAGAGTGTTTGGCATTGGAGGAGGAACTGGGGCTTGTGGCGCAAGAGGTGACTCCGCCTGTACCGACTGACAGGAGCAGACGAATCTCTGAGCTGGCGCTGCTCTTCTCCGAGACTGCAGCCGCGCACGAGGCAATGCAGGGGCAGGAGGAGGCGTGGGGTGTACAGCAAGCTTATCAACCGGCTGCCCCTCTTGCTTATTGGCCGACGAATTTCGGGTACCAGCAAGAGGGAAGCCCAGCTGCTTCTGAAGAGCAGCTTTCTACGTTTACATCGGCGGCAGCATCTCCGGCAGCATCTCCGGTAGCATATGAAGCGAAAGACCCGAGCGTAGGTCCTGCTTTCGATCCTGACATGTGGGCGGACATACTTGAAGTAATCGGATCTCAGCCAGAGTGGGACCAACAGGAACCTGCAGCAGCAACCAGCAGCAGCACATTTGAAGGAATCGGATATCAGCCAGAGTGGGTCCAACAGGAACCTGCAGCAGCAACCAGCAGCAAAACATTTCAAGGAATCGGATATCGGCCGGAGTGGGACCAACAGGAACCTGCAGCAGCAACCAGCAGCAGCACATTCACCCCAGAAGAACAGCAGCCAGAGCCACCGGCGCCGATGGACGTCTACCCCAGCACCAGTGGTGAAAGCAGCAGCACAAGGGCCTCAGTAGGGCGACAGCTACCGCTTGTGACGATAGACACCTACCCCACCATCAGGGGTGCACTACAAGCGGGTGTGCCTGCTCTTGAACACCACCCGTACTATCGGTTGCCAGTGTTGGCGCCTGGGGTTGTTGTCGATACGATGCTTCCAGAAGGGGTTATGCGCCCAATAAAAATGAACATCTCGTCTTATGCCCAGTTCGCCACTTTGCGAAGGCTGTTTGCTAAGCCGGTACTGAACCAGGATGACGCCGATGAAGCCATGGTAGCTATAGAGAAGTTGGTCAGGAAAACGGCAAGGCGAGCGCGAAGAGGCATAAGACAAGTTCGACCTCTGTTTGGTGCCTCAACCTTGGGGTCATATTTCTTGGTATTTGACTACCTAGTTTCTGCCCTTCAGGTTTTTGGGGGCTCCAGCGGGCTCCCGGAATGGTGGGGAGAGTTTGTATCCGTGTTCGACTTCGACTATTTCTACCCCACACCAAGCAAAGGTAGCAGGGAGAGCGGAATATACAACACGCAATTGGCCAACAGTCTTCTTGTTGCTCTGAATATGTATAAAAAAGGGGAACGCCCATCCGCGCATGTTGTGATTGAGCTGAAGCGGCATCTCTTTTTTGGAGAACACGGACCCCAGCAATTCAAACGTGCTCAGTGGGACCCTTGGCGAGAAGAGGATGAAGCGTTTCGAAGGGCGCGCCGCTCCTATCCCTAGTTGCTTTGAACAGAAGCAGAATATCCCACGATGCAATGATCGGCTATTCTTCTAGATGGAATATTCACCGCTTAGGCGTCTGCGCACACTGCAGCTGTTTCTTTAACAGCGGCGACAACACGGTGGGAGATGCCAAGGTGGCAGCTTTAAAGGATAAGAGCCTTACACAGCGGTTCTCCTGGGGGCAGGTGTGCGTTTTCTGCATTTTAAGGCTTTAAAATATTTACAGCATGGCGCGCAGTACTGCATGTACATGCTGCTGCCGATCCGCTTGCTGCGCACCTGTAGTTTATTTGCTGTTGTATAGTCCGGTGCACGAGACCTGGCAATTGTTCAAAGTGACAAGGCGTTTGTCATGGGGCGGGGAAAACAACTGCTGTAGAGATAACTGCTTACACGGCCGTGTTGCACCTCTGGGTACTGTATTTGCTGCTGTCGAACTTTTCATACTATCTTCTGGCCCACGACAGTACCGCCACAGCCGGCTGTACTGGGCTCGGGTATTAGCACTCCGAGTTTACACCGTGTATTGTAGATCACCAATTTATGTATGTCAACATACTTCTGCAATATGTGCTAAACGTACATGAGCTTCTTTAATGCAGAAGCGGGGCACCCGCGTGGACTTGTTGCCGGCATCCAAAACATTGTGAAGGTAGCCGTGCAATTATTTTTTGAGTGATTCTTCTTTGAATAAGGCTGAGGGCACGGACGGTACATAACGGATTTAGCGGCACCCGCATAAGTACATTTGCAAAGTAAACCATACAGCGCAACCTGTGCCAGTATTACTGTGTAGCACTCCCTATTTGCATCCCTCCGCGCGCTTTCTAAGGTGAAAGCTGAACAGTAGACGGTGCCGAGAGACGTACGAAGTCTTTACAGGTGTCTGTAGCCTCAGGGCACTTGCACTTAGATGTTCAGCTGTGAAGAATGCGGCCCGATAGTCTACTTAGCTTTGCCGGTGGGGTTCCCGGAGTCTCCAGATTCTTACTGGCTTGCGTTTCGCTCATAGGATTCGAATATCCCAACCACGGTGATTTGAGGGCTAAATGACTATCTCCAGCTTCAATAGTACTCTCTGCGTTCGTCTTTGTGCAGTCGAATTGCGTCTGCTGTTGCAAGTATTGTCCCTGCGAGCCGGTTAAGAGCAAATAATCTCAGAGGTCCTCCGCAGTAAAGTGCTGTGGCTACGACTTGCACCTTCCCAACGCATGCAGCTGCACCCTTTCAGCTTGTATCTCCCGGCGATTGCGATTGCCTGAAGGTCGTTGGGATACAGACCCGGAAGCATGGCTCTCCAGGCTCGTACCGCGTCTGCTACAACAATTGAAGCAATGCATGTACTGCATGTACGTATATGTTGGCGTTAGCTCTTGTCAGACACGTAGAGAACCAGCGACAGTGCCTATTCAGTTAGAACGCATGCGGTGATATCTGCGGAAGCGCTGTGATAGATAGAAGGCGAACCTCTGAGGCGCTGCCAATTGCCAAATGAAGTTTCAGGAGTCAATGAAAACCTGAATATTGACTGTGTAGACAACACGGGGAAGCGATTCACGTGCTCTGCGTCGGACGCCCCTCCCGATCTGCCGCTCCCCAGTCACTCATCCTGTCCTGTGTTGTCCTTAGCTAGAATATTCATAAGAAAGCAGCCAACAGAGAAAATTAAAAGGCAGTAAAGTCAGTATAAACATATATACGGAAAGGTTAGTGCGGCAGGGGCAGCAACAGCCTCAACGCAGCGCCGTTCTCAAGCTGCAACTGCAAAAGCGGCTAAGTCACCTCCGCAGCCCAGCAGCGACAACTCTCTGTAGCCCAGCAGGCAGAGTTGCATGTAGAACTGCCTAGTTTTATGAAGAATACTGCACCTTATAGGTCCTCATTCTTCATTTTCATTGAATAGGGAGGGGCAATGAGACATTTAACCGACATTTTAACAGCTTTGCGCAGAAGCCGATAAGCACGTACGAAATGCTGCCTGCTGCTGCTCTCGACGGGCCGGGAGACCAGCGGGAGGGCGAATCGCTGAAATTATCGCCACTCCACCTGAAAAATGAATTTATTTTTAAGGGGGAGTTTCCTGCAACTGCCTCTCCAGAGGCTGTTCAGGGTAGTGGAGGTCCAGTGGTCCCGCCGGATGAGCTCGGACGGCCTCGCCATACACGGACTAGAAAGCGCTCGCTTCTGGTGTCCATGGCGGCCTCCATGCCTCTGCTTGCGCTTTTAATGATTTTGTCACTATGCAGAGCAGCCCACCTGCGAGATCGCTCTAGGGGAGCAACCCCCCGCAGGCTGTCCGAGCGTACTGGTGAGGGTACAGATGATAGTGAACAATCCGTCTTGGACGAATGCTTAGCGCTAGAGGAAGACCTGGGGATTTCGCATGCCGGAGAGCCCTCTTCCAGTCAAGATGGCGGTCCAGGGGGGTTCGATGACCTAGTGTCGTCGCTGCTTCGTGCTGCTGCAGCTGGTCAATCGGCCCATCAGGTGCAATCGGCGCACGGTGGTGAAGCTTCTTCTTCTCCCACCCCCACTGGCTCATCGCAAATGCCGCCTAGCGAAATGTCCCGGGGCGAACAGAGTGAACAGAGGTTACAGGAGAGTGAGCATGCCGGGGGGACGTATTTTGACCTGGATTCGTCGTCAACATCTGGTGGAGGCGGTGGCTTTTGGGGCAGGATTCCAGCCCTCGACCCCGACGCGTGGCTAGAGACGATTCCAGATATAAATGAGTCGCAGGGGCAACAGGAACAGCAGATTAGTGACGGGTCGTCGCCTTCGGGCAGTGGCAGTGGCGATTCATTCGATATGACGAGGTTCGCAATTTCGCCCTCGCCCCCTACTTCGCCTGCTGGGGAACATGGCAGTGCAGGGGAAGGTGAACACTCTAGTAGCCGTCGTTCTGGGTGGCTGCCAATTATGTCCCCGTCTCCGGAGCGCGAGCATGGCTGGGCGGCGTATCCTAGTAGCACGGCTTCGTTGCCAGCACCCCATGGAGGCAGTGGGTTTGGGGACAGATCCCCAGGTGTCGGTGTTAATGCGTGGCTAGAGGGAATTTATGATATAACTGGGGGGCAGCGGCAGCAGGAACAGCAGGTACAGCAGGGGCCGTCGTATTCGGGTAGTGGGAGTGGCATATTAATGGACGGCGAGCGGAGATTCGCAGGTTTGCCCTCGGCCGTCCACGCTCCCGATCAGCAGCACATCAGCGCCAGCGAAGGTGCACACGGTGAAGGCGATCCATTTGTGCAGCTGCCAGTGCCGTCCAGGGGAGATCAAAGGGTTGTGGTACTGGAGCACGGCCGGGGGCCTCATTCTTATGCGCATTCGTTTGGTGAAGATACAGGCAGACGCGCATTCCTCGACCCTGATGCCTGGCTAGAGGGTATTTCGGACATATCTGGGGGGCAGGGGCAGCAGGAACAGTGGAGTCAAGGAGCGTCATCGTCTCCAGACAGTGGTAGTGGCGAATCGAGAGGCGGTGGGGGGTCTACCACAGCTTCGGCCTCGTCCCATTATTCGCCTGGTGAGAAGTATTCCAGTGCAGGGGAAGGGTACTCCTCTAGCGGCCATTCCTTTATGCGGCTGCTAGGTCTGTCCCCGAGAGAGCAAGGGTTTCTGGAGCGCAGGTTCGGCGAGGCGGCGCATTCGCCGTCAACATCTTCTGGAGACGGTGACGTTGGAGGCGGACAGCCAGCCCTGGATCCTGATGCATGGCTAGAGGGTATTGCAGATATAACTGAGGTGCAGAGGCAGCAGCAACAACGGAAGCAAACGGAGTCATCGTCTTCAGAGAGCAGTGGCGAATCGAGGGGCGGCGATGGCTCAACCACACTTACCGCTTCATCCCCTCACACGTCGGAAGAAGAACGTGAACGTGCAAGGGAAGATGAAGAGTTTAAAAGCCATCCCTTTGTGCGGTTGCCAGTGCTGGAGGAAGGTCTTGTAGTGCGAGAATTCGATGTTACCGTTCTCTCTGGTGAGCGACGGAAGTACTGGCCAGTGGTCTGCATTCTGAAAACAATAAGGAGGCTGTTTCTGCAACCGACGCTTGGCCAGTCAGACGTCAATACTCTCATGACTGCACTGGAAGACTTGGTCTACAGTTCGCTGGCAAACGTGAAGAAAAATAAGTTGCATCCTACCTCTAGTCTTTTCCTCCCCTCTCTGGGGAAGTACTTCATAGCATTCGATTACCTCGTTTCTGCACGCCAGATTCTGGGGCCCTACTTGCGTGCAGAAGAATGGTGGGAGAGCTTTATATCATGTTTTGACTTGGATTTCCCCATGTACAAGTATATCCCTGTGAACAAACACAGCCGGCACACGACGGCAGTCCGAAAAATACTGGCAAACCGTCTGCTTGAAGTAATGCAGATCTACAGACGTGGGAGGCGCCCACCGCTCCGGACAGTGATTGAACTCAAACGGCTGCTGCTCTGCTCTCCCTATACGCATAAGCGATTCCTGGAGGGCAAGTGGGACGAGTGGCGAGAGGATGAGGAGGAGCCTTTTGCACGTGGGCACCGGCCCAAGTGATGCTGCTAAGGGGGAGATACAGCTGGAGGCGGGAGGGCCGCTGCTTTTGTGTGCAAGGCCTGTGGTTCCTGTTTTTTGCAGGGCTACATTTATTGCTGGACGGGCTCCGCTTGCTCGAACCACTAAGGAATGGTGTGGCGAATCGAATTGTTTTCTCAGAGGCAGTCTTCTTAAACAGTAGCCAATCTCAACGTCTGCGAGCGACTAAAGGGTCGCCGTGGGTGTCGGTGAAGTCTGCTTAAATATTCCTGATGCTTTGCTGTTCGCTAGTGCATGGGGGTTGCCGGGGGTGCACAGCCGGTGCAGTCTGCCCAGGTATAATTGATGCTTCGCTATTCGCCGGTGCATGAACACTGGTTTGCTTGTTGTTGTTTCAGTGTGTTGCTCCCGTGGTTGTTTCTTTCTTGGCAGAAACATTGACATGGCTGCCGACGATTTACAGCGTGTTCACTCCTCCAGCCGAATGTGCTTCCCAGGATGTCCCATTTGCTCAAAGATTGCAACATGCGTCGACATCTGATTTATAGTGCACGAGGCTAGCAAGAACTGCAAGCGTGTAGCCAATGGCTAAGCTGTGTACCGGCGGTCACGGGTTGCCGCTGAAGTTTTCTTTTCAACAAGTAGCCAACCAAAGTGGCAGCGACATTGCGTACTTCCGTCAGGAGCTGACATGCACTTTGCGAATACAGCACAGCAATGCTGCAACGATAACTTGTTGCCTGCCTCTGTGTAGGGCCGACCGGTGTACAGTGGCGGCAGGCCTGGAGTTCATGTCTAGAATAGCCCCCTGCCAGTTAGGGCTGGATTTACCTACCAGCAGTTAACCCAGGAGTTGGCCACTGTATTTTGAGGTGTAGTGCTGCTAATGGAAGTGCGAAAGTAGTGCAGGGCACTTGAATATATAGAATATTAGTATTCATACGAATACCAGCTAACCTCAACGTGTGTTATCTTTCCATAGTTCAGTTTACTACCTAGCCTAGACACCGTCCTCTCCGTAACCTGTCTAGCTCTAGCATTACTGTGCACTAAACCGCTAACAGACTGGGACAGTTCTTCATGTGTGCCCAGACCCCAAGAAATAAAAAACAGAAGTGGCGCAGCGACACTAGACAGTGGGGTGCAAAGACTGAGACAAAGCGCATGCAGGCACACGTAGAGACGAAGACCGTGATATACCGGAGAGAGAGGCGCAGAAACTGAGTCAAGACAGTGCCATAGCATACCAGACAGTTTGCGTACCCCTGTAACCTTTGGGAGCCATCGAACAACCAGTCTTCTTTAACGGAACTGCTTAGTGGAGTACTGAGGAAAAGGCTGAGGAGGAGAAGCTCGTATTCTTTTGTAGTTAAGACTGCACAAAGGGCACCGGAAGCAACCGGCTTCCGTAGCGAGCAGCATGCAAGACGAAATTCAAAGGCGCCGGCTGTTGACCACTGTGGCACATATGACATGGCTTCTCAGTGGAATGGCAAAGAAGATCAAGCTAACATGAATTACAACTCTCAAGAAAGGCAATGCTCATGTGTACTGGTTGTTCACGTTAGCTGTTTCGATTGCAATAGCAGCGACGCATCCGAACCACCACAAGGGCTGCTAAGGGAAGCCCATGGCTTAGTAGCTGCAAGGCACGAGTTCTTCACGCTTCCGGAAGTGAACGTAATTTACCGTTAAAATCGTAAATGTAAAGAAAGTATGAATGATTTTTGAGTTGGAAATAGCCGTTTTGACACTTGTCAACCGCCGCACTGTCTTCAATACAAGCCCTTGGGAACACTCCGTTGGGTTGCTGCAGGCGTTCCGCTCCCCCAAGTTCGCTTTTTTCAAGTAAGGCGAATTCTTCGCCTTTTATTGAAAACAAAATAAATAAATGTAGCAAAAGGAGGAGTGTACTGGAGGCCCAGACCCACGGTGCAGACTTCCCGAGGCACCCCAACCGCATCGATGAAGAACCTGTTACATTTCTGAGGGATATTCGATCTGTACTTAGTTCATCCCGTGTTTGTCAAGTTATGAATGTGTTTTATTGTTTAATGTTGTTTCTCCCCCCAACTTCTGCTCCCGCACGGGCCCAACAAGCAGCCAATGGTCCAAATGCTGCCTGCCATTGCCACTGAAACGCGCGAAGACGAGGAAGGCGACAAGGAACTGAAATCGCCACGCACACCTGCTGAAGATGAAATTGGTGAAGCACAAGTGCATCTCTCACCCCTTGGTGGCTCTAGACGGGCTTCTTGGACACCATCGACCCTTGCAGGCAAACCTGGCCCACGAAAGTGGTCTTTTTTTATTTCGCTGACTCTTACTATTCCCCTCTTAGCAATTTTACTGATTTGGTCTGTCTGCGTAGCATCTCACAGAAGAGTGCAGGCGGCAGGAGGGGTCAATCGAAGGCTCTCCGATAGTGATGGAAATGCCGAATTTGAAGAAGGTTCCATATTGGACGACTGCATAGCACTGGAGGCAGATCTGGGAATCTCGCACGCACAGAGGCAGTATTACATGCATGGTGATCCATCACAGCAGATTGCTTCGCTGGTGTCTCTGTTTTCCAATGCCGCTGCAGAATTTGAGTGGAACCGGAACGTGCAGTCGACGTTGGGTGGAGGCCCTTCCCACGTTTCCTTTAGGGGAGTTCCTGATGGAGGACAGAGGAACACAGGCGAGCGTTCAGCAAGAAGCGGAAGGACTCGCGACTCTGGAGGTGGTAGAGAGTTGACTGAACCCGCCGCTAAAAGGGTGAAATTTACAGTCAGTGCTTCTGACACCCGTCCGGAGCTGAGGCCCGAGGCGTGGATAGAAGGTGCACACACAGCAGATATACAGCAAGGGCAGGAAGGAGACCCGTTTTCATCCCAAGCAGCAGGCAGCGGCATCTCAGAAAGTGTAGGGCTGTTCCCTGCCCCCAGTGCACCTTTGGCAGTGCGACCCCCTCAAGTCGAGGACCGCATGCGCTACGGCTCAACGAACCTTGATTATCATCCGTATGTGCGACTACCAGTTCTGGAACCAGGTGTTGTGCCTCAACCGTTCTACCCGGCAGAAGTATTCTTTCAGCCACCCACGGTTGCAATATATAAAGGCCATTTAGTGGAGATACGAAGGCTGCTCGTTAAGCAAACACTCAACCAGGACGATACAGATATGCTTGTGAGACTAGTAACAGAGCTGGCGAACAGTTTGTGGTTCAGATCGTCTGCAAGCGTGAGACAGGTGCGGCCAATTTTCGCCGCTGTGAGTTTGGGGAGCACTTTTTTGGCAATGGACGCCGTAGTGGCTGTAGTTCAACTGTTGGGACGCCACATGAAAACAGAATTGTGGTGGGACAAGTTTGCAGCAGCTATCGACACAAATTACTCAGTGGAGCTGCCGAGTCAAATTCCACGGAAAACAACTAAATTCCACACAGATTTGGCGAACGACTTGTTGGGTGCCCTGAGAATATACAAAACGGGAAAGCGTCCTCAGGTTGATACTGTCATTGAGCTGAAACTGCGGCTGTTTTTTTCTCCACTTTCGCCTCCACTTTTCCAAGATGCCCTGTTTGACCCTTATAGGAGGGATCATAACTTGTTTAGGAATTTTGGATATGTGCCCGAATAATGCTGTTAAGTATGAACAACGAAATCTTTGACAGTGGAATGGCTCCCAATCCGTTTTTTGCAGGGGGTGAACGCAATCTTTGGAGGGATATTCGCACGACAACGTTGTGTTTTTCATTTGCTGCGAAGGTACCGTGGTACACAAGCGGCAGTATTTGCAGTGCCGATGGCCAAGTGTATGTGTGCATCAATGTGGTAATTTAGGATTTGTCTGAAGAGTGTCACACCCTGTCCAGATGTGTGTATGCTTGTTGTTGCTGGGCTCTTCCCCTTTTGTATACGGCCCGTCAAAAATTCACACCAGTGCCGTCGTCTCACTAGAAGAGCCATTGCAGGTTTTCTCATATCACGCAGAGCACCGCTTTCGGGCTATATGAGCAGGTGGTTTCTGCTGCTAAGTTGGACATTTTACCCTTACGACAAGTTTTTCTGCCCGCGGGCCCCGTAAGGTATTTTCGAGTCCTGTGTGTCCGGCGGTACTTTACCAGCGCTAGGGGAGTAGTCGGTGCCGGAAGACATCGCCAACCTCTCCCACCATAGGCTGCAGCTTAAGGGTTCTTGCCCAGCTAGTGGCTCCAAAGCGGGATTCCCAGACCAGGCAGTTTGTTCCAGTTAGAAGGTGAGTTGTTTCGATGATACAGAGCAGGTAGCATTCCCTGATAATGTGCTAGCCGCCGGAGTTTGCAAGTACTTATCTGCCGTGGTTGCAGGTCTGCAACTTCTCTTCCATGCAGCCACCCGCGGGTCTCAAAACATGGGTAGTTAGGACAGGATTTTGGCACAAACACTTTGGCTCGTTGCCTGCCAATATTAAATTGCGCAGATAATTCACCACTCACAAGCATTATGCAGTCCGTCCATCCCTGTTAAATCCTTGGGGACAAAAATGCAGACGCGCTGCAGGATATTTTCTGCCTCCCCAAGGCTGCGGATCTTCATGGGTTGATTTCCAGCACGCCACTATGCAGCATAAACAGGTAGTCCCCTAGCATGCCTCTATCCCCGGCGGCAACTGATCACGGCAACTGGTTTGTCTGCGCTAAACGGCTATGAGGAACCAGTTGGTGGGAACCAGTTGTAGGCGCCCATTAGGCAGCTGGTTAGTCTTCACTCTCCATGAGCAGCCACGTGCATTATTCGGACTTGTACTGCTGTACTTTAAGCTGTTTAAGTGTCCCCGGAGCCTCTGTGCTTTGCAGAGAATCCAATCATCACTGGACTGTGTATTCTGAAGTCCTCTATCCCCTGCGCCCCTACGGAACCGCTATTAAATGGAAACACTTGAGCGCTAGACGCATATATACAGAAGGAAAGAAAACAGATACACCGCCTACGCTCCCTTCAACCACAAAGTTGGTGATTTTATTGCAACCACCTGCTTTTGAGGTGCACGAACACTAAACGAACGCAATCGACCTGGGAAACCTACGGGTTAGCTAGAGATCAAGTACCCCCAGTTGTTTTGCAGGTTAGAAAGAGTAATGGTGCAATCAACAGTCTTGCTTGGGCTTTTCGTGTTACGTATGATGTACTTGAATGCTTCCCTGCGAGTCCCATGGAACGCACATGGGACACTCAGTGGCATATCTCTACGGGAAAATGAGCACGTACACTGGTTAGAACTGCAGTGAAGAACTTTCCTCAATCGTTCAGGTTATGCAGGCTTGCTTTGATCTAACGGAAAAGGTGAATATTACCAATATTATTGCCAGCGACGCCGTCGCTTGAGACAGACCTGGCGCTTGTGGCACCCTACAAAGCCTGGTTTCTACGACAGCAGCTAAACGAACAAAGAAATGCAAACTTCAAAGGGCCAATAAGGTTCGCCAACCTTTCTTGAGGCCTTCAAAAACCCTTCTACAGTGGAAGTAGGTGACTATTGACCCTGTGAGATCCGCAGTAAAGGAGTCCAGTTCAGGTTCCGAACGACTCAGCAGGCAACAGCTGCTAATTTAGCCCTCCTAAGCATTTAACTAGCTTATTTGGGTTCAAACTACTTGTTTTCTCCAGTATGATAAAGTATGCTAGTGCACAGGGCGAAAGAACTCCACTCCTGGATAGGCGCCGAGACGCGATCTAACCGGCAAGGCTTTCACCAGACCACTGCGCTTAGAAGCGGAGTTGAAGTACCTCCTGCAAAGCTTCCTGCAATTAAGATCTGTGTTTAATTTTTTTTACAGCGTGAGGGAAGTGTTCAATAATTCTAATATTATGTACACAGCTTCGCGTACGTATCGTGAATGTCTTGCAGAGGGGCGTCGGCTCCAAACGCTGTTGCTGTCGACGAGCCGCGGAAGGAATAGCAAGACGAAGCATTGAAATTACCTCTTATTCAGATGGAAAATGAAGTTTCTGTCATTATTCCTCAGGTTTCTTCTTCCTTTCTTGACCAGGCCGCGGGAAAACCAGTGGCCAGTCCAGACGGGCTCACCAACGCCAGGCTGCGGTCTCAAAAGCGGTCTCCTTTAGCTTCGCTGGCAGCCGCTACTATTATCATCGCAATTTTAATGATTTTGTCGGTATGCGTAGCAGCTCGCAACAGAGAACAGGTGGAAGGGGTAGCCCGCCGCAGGCTCTCCTATAGTGATGAGGAAACCGATGAAGTTGAACAGTCCGTCTTGGACGGTTGCTTGGCGCTGGAAGCCGAACTGGGGATTCTACGTGCAGAAGAGCCTTCTTATTCTCACGGCGACCGATCAACGCGGATAGCGCAGCTGGTGTCGCTCTTCTCCAAGACGGCTGTGGCATTTGAATCGATGCAACACAGGACACGTGGGTCGATGCAAGCTATGCAAGGGCCGTCGGAGTATGCCGCCGCCTCTTCCACTTTTCCTGGACAATTACAAACGAGCCCGCATGAGCAAAATCCAGCATCTCAGGGCTTTGCTTCACCTTATTATGGTGAGCATGCACAGTGGCAAGGAGCTGCACTGCATGCACCCGCCCGAGGCTCGGGAGACGTACTTTCAGCACTGGACCCCAATGCTTGGATAGATCCAACTCCAATAACCACTGACATGCAGGGAGGGGGGTGGCAGGGGCAACGATCATGGGCCGCTAGACAACCATTAGGGGCCCCTACTCAGCAACCATCTTGGGCCCCTAGTCAACAACTATTAGGGGCCCCTAGTCAACAACCATTAGGGGCCCCTAGTCAACAACCATCATGGGCGCCTAATCAACAACCATTAGGGGCTCCTAGTCAACAGCCATTAGGGGCCCTTAGTCAACAACCATTATGGGCCCCTAGTCAACAACCATTCAGGGCCCCTACTCAACAACCATTTGGGGCCCATAACGACGGTTCAGGGGGCAATGAGCCGAAAACTGAGGATTCGGCAACTCAGTCCTGTCAAGAGGGGAGCAGCAGGTCCCAGGGGTGTAAGGATACTGACAGCCATCCATATGTGCGGCTTCCAGTCCTACAGCCTGGAGTCGTCCCTAGATATTTCCGTCCGCGTATAATCTTTCAAAAACCGCTAAAATATATGATGATTCACATTCCGTTAAGTAGGTTGAGGACGCTGTTTTTGAAGAAGACACTTAACCAGGAAGATGCGGATGCCGTTGTTAGTGCATCAGAGACTCTGGCGCGTGCCGCATGGACAGAAGCGCACTTAAGCGCAACAATTCTGAATATCTCTTTTGCCATCGAGAGCCTAGGGAAGTACTTTTTGGCATTTGACGCCATCTCTTGCGCAGTTAAACTCCTGGGGGACCGCATGCTGCAGCATATGTGGTGGGACGACTTTACGCTAGCTTTTGACACTGAGTACGCCTTCAACGAGCCAGAAACAGGCAGGCAACGCAAACCAAGGATGCTTGCGAATATAGCAAACCGTCTACTTGCTGCCATCAATACCTACAAAGGCGGAATGCGCCCGCCTAGCACAGAAGTGATTGCGCTTAAGCGACTCTTGTTCTGCAGTACGTACGCTCCTAGGGACTTCAAGGAGGTTATGTGGGATCCTTGGAGAGAGGATGAGGAGCATTACGCTGTTAATGAGTACCTATCTGGTTAAGACTTGACGTGGGGCACGACAAAAGTTGCTGAGGGCGGCACGTACATGTATGGATATGTAGCCCTGCTCCGCAACCTGTTTTTCTATACAAACGTCGGACTGTTGCAACATTTTTGATGATACAGCGGAACAGCAGCACGGAAGTAAAAACAGAGCCTGCGCCGGTGTGCACTGGGATACAAGTTTTTTTCGTCTCATTGAGTCACTACAACCGAATGCCGCCATATACACCTAGTTGTGTACTCGCTGGATAAGCTTTTTCGCATTCTTCCTCTGCATGTTGAATATTTGATGCAGCTCTACGCTAGACGACTTGTCACGAGTGGTCTTTCGACCAACAACCTTATACTCGGAGTCTGTTACTACACAGGGACTAGATTAGGGAGAGTAATGCAATACGCAACACCCAGGCAAACAGCGCTGTTGTTGCAATTAAACCGGAGATTATAGCAGCTCAAGAGCGTGACGCGAGGCACTGCAGTTAAGGGTGGCGGCTTATAGACGGCAATAGCAGAGCCCGAATTCCAAGCAACCATTAAGCCCAACGATCCAGGTATGCGCTTTAGCGGCAACTCTGAAGTTTTTCTATAATTTGGAGGTAGAATGCAGGGGGATGAAACATACTGAATTACAGGGACTGAACTAGCACACAATATTTTCGCCTTATGGACCACTTGCCGCGATATCTGACAGAAATTCCCAGCAGCCATACCTGGGCGACATTATATAATAAAAGGGCAACTAGCAGGGATGCAGTTTGATTGGTACAATAAACCCTTTTTTCTACCGACTGAAGGGCACTACACAACACAACGCCTAGGTACCAAGAAGCATGCGAATTGATTTGCGGAGCACAAGTATTTGACTGAACACGACTTAACAAGACGTAAGGCATGACAACAAGAGAAGGCAAACACAGGCGATGAGAGGACCCCGCGGGCGCAGCAGCCAGATCTATTTGGGAGTGGCTGCCACCAAATCATAGCCGGCAACTCTGGAATGTGCACGGACGGGAACTGCATTTCCTCCTGGTGGTAGGGAGAACTCCCCTGTATCCCGAAGCAGGCCTCAAGTCCTCCGGTGATGGAGTTACAGGCCACCAACTTACTATTTAGAGCCAACTAAGCTAGGCGGTCACCGAGACTTGACAATGTGCCAAGCTGTGTTGGGCAAGCGACGATGGATCCTCTTAACAAGAAGCCCGCCTGCGCACTCCTACTGGGCCACTGGGTCTGTACTTTACTGTATTTTGTCTGTACATGGCCCTATAAGCTCCTGCAAATAGTATTATACTGAACTTTGCTCATCGTTTTATCGGCAGGGCAATATGTGACCACGGAATAATGCGTTGTGTTCGTTTTGGTACAGTGTTGCCGGGGACCCGCAAGCTTGACGAGACAGGGCTGCTCCCACCTACAGATAGTCAGAATGGAGGTGAAGTAATCCTAACCGAGTCATCCTTTCTCTGTATCCACCCTCCAGCATATACGCGGACTCCACTGGGGCATTCAGTGCAGTGCGGCGGTCCCCGCAAGGGGTCGGAGCATGTACGCCTGGCAACAGCTGTCTCTGTTGTAATGATTTTGCATTGCTTTTTCAAGGCAGTGCCCAACAAAAAAGCATATGCCAGGTGTAAGACGTCGCGTGTTTGAGGGATACGGCAGCTTCGAAAAAGGTGAACTTTCCGTCTCAGGTTGCGTGGAGCTAGAGTCCAAGGTTGGGGTTCTGCATTAGAAAGCTTCTTTCAGCGCCGATAACGACTCGCTGAGCTGGACAGCGGAACTAGCGTCAATCGTACCAGATGCCTCAGCAGCGCATAAATAAAGCGATGTAGGGGAGTTCAGGGACGTCGGGATGCATCTACAGTAGTGAATGCTGCCCTATCGTAATGCAACAGCAGTTAAGCGCCTAGCTGCTCGGAGGGTGAGGTGCCTTGAAACCTGTTGATGCTATGGCGCAGCGTCTGCGCCTTCTATTGGTTTCATCATCTGACTCTTGTGGATCCACTAGCGTGCCTCCAACTCTGGACGATATCTCTTAAATTGGACGAAACCAACAGCCGACGTTCACGCTGAAAGGCATTAAAGGGTGCAGCTGTTTTTGATTGATGGCGAAGAGCCAAAGGATTGACAATCATCAGCATCGCCTGTAAAGCCACGTCCTGCGTCCCTGAAAATCCCTTCTGAGTAAAGGCATTAGGATTCATCCGTATGCTCGGCTATTAGCTCTGCAGGCTGGTGTCATACCTGGACACGCCAACGTATCTCCTGCTCGATAGCAGCTGGATATTTCGCCATACATGTACTTACGCAAGGTGCGGGGGCTGTTTGGCACTCAACTGGAGTAGTGTAAAGTACCTCCTAAGCGCAGTAGAGCATTAACATAACCAATAAACGTAGTAAACATAGTCTGGCGACAGGCGCAAATCAGACACCACGGCGTTCCGCCAGATGCTCTTGTTGAGAGCTACGTGGCATATTTCTTGGCATTATGTTCGCTTATTTGCTCTATTCAGCGGCTGACGGACAACAGGAAGCTTCCTTTTGAGAGAGACACGTTCCTAGGGAGGTTCGAAACTCTTTACCACTTGGGTTCACCACAAAACTGAGGACAAAGGGGATTCCGTGGGAGGCATGCGAGAAGCCTGGCTGCTGCTCTTATGTGTACAAAATGGGGCGACACTCAGCACTTACGGGATTAGTTGAGGTGAAGTTGGTGGTCATTTCTGCCGGCGATAGGCTTACGCTACTTAAAAGGCCTAATTAGTCTCCATGGCAACATGGTGGAACATGCTATTAAACCGTGGGGGTCATTCTCTTTGGTTGGTAAGGCAGCGTCAGAAGCTTTGATCTGGAGAATGTTTGGTAGAATTTTGTCCTCCGTTCCTGAAAAATGTCTGATCTTGTTGTTCCTGCTTAAGTGTTTCCCAAGCTTAACGAGCTCAAGCTACTGACGCATTGTCGCAGAGGCAGTATCCTTGCGAGAGTAGTCTCTCCCAACGTTCCTTAGCATGTTGATGTTGCACTGCTAATGCACAACGTTGGCCGCAAGCCATTGCTTCTCTTTGACACTTCACAGTTCGCCCCAGCCAATTTATTAGTATGCAATCGCCTGCGCAGGATTTCGGGCCATGCAGCCTTCGGCGATGGTAGGAAAATTGTAACGCAGGTTCGCAATAACACAAAAAAGCGTGCCATCTCTGAAACCATAGACACAGTATGTGTCGTCAAGGACGGACTGTTCATTACTTCTGCGAAGGCTATTTCCTAGTCGCTAATGCCTCGGTACAGATCCATACTTTTAGAATTCTTCCTGCCAATATGCAACGCGAATTCAAGCAGCTGCCGACGTCCTTGAGCAAATACAGCTTTCCAAAATGTGGACTCGGGTATTTGTTACATCCGAAAAGGTTGGCAAGCAGTCGGTATGCTTATGCAGTCTAAAGCACGAAGTTAGTTCCAGCAGAGTTGACATGGCAACATGACTGTGCAGACCACCTATGCGAAGTTGAAACTGAGTAACAGCTACCTTTGCCTGCACTCCTAATCTGCCCCTCACCTGGCAGCTGCAGCATTGTCGTCGACAGAGACAAAATAAAAAATCGGAGTACCTGTGCAGCTGAGTACTAGGCGGAGGCTGGGCTATGCACCTCTTACAGGAGCACTAACGGATATTTGCGGCAGCCTGTTTTGCCTGTCTGGCACAGGAAACCATGAATACTCCCCAGGGCGCACGTAGTGTCGGAGGCTGAGTGAAAGGAAAAGCATAGATGCACCTCTGGCGTTGCCTTGCAGAAGCAAACCTCAGAAACACATTCGGGAAATCAGGTCCCTGGCCATTATCCACAATATTCCCTTTTCTGTATCCCCGGCGTGATTATTTGCCTGCATGCAGGATCTCAGTCTCCTCCAGTTGCTCCCTCAACAAACACCATTACTGCCGTTTTGTGATGATACTGTGATGGAATTGCGATGATACTCTAGAACCTTTTAGAAAGCGAGAATTGATAGCGCGGTCTCATGTTTACGTTGAAGGCAAACCGAAGACGTAGGCCACCACAGTAAAACGGCAACAAATGGCAAAGGTTCATACCTAACGGACTGCCAGCTTCCTCGGGTGTTCGTCCTCCTCCGCGCGTCGGAGGGCATGTGACTTCACTACAAGTCCCCTATGTTAAAAATGGCAAGCAAATGTCTTCTGTGATACTTTGTCGCGTGGTGTTTTGGGGCTTTCCCACCCAGTCCGGCTCTGGTGCAAGTTGTGCTTGAAGGTCGGAAACGGCCAGCGTACGCCATTGGCTGTCAATGGCCAGGTCTAGCGTCGGGTCAGATAAGGGGGTGCTTTGTACCCCAATGATGCCAGGGAACAACGGCTTGAAAGGCGCATTGTTCTATAGCAAAGCCCATTCTTCACTTTGTTCCCACTTTTTCTGTTTCTCAGATGTTAATTTGATTGAATCGCTGATGCTGCAGTGGTTGTTAGGCCAACCCGGGAGTTTTTTTACGTTTCCCCATCGTTTCTTGCATTCTGCCCTGCGTAGGAGCCTCTCCGTTTCTTTCCACATGGGATACTGCATCTATTCCACTTATTGTAGAAGATGCAGACTTCGTTGGCGGAGCTGAGAGGCGCACCTCTGCATCTCTTCCTGGGACGTACACCTCGATCATCTTGTCAGGGGAGCGTTTTCCACGAGCTCACCCTAGGCCGGCGTAGAATTATGTACTGGTGAGCCAGCCCAAGCTAAAAGTTCCGTATCATGGTAATATGGCCCACTTCAGATTGAAAGACACAATTTATGCGCTTGGCTCTGCCCACTCTTGTTTGCTGCCTGCGAACGATAAAGCGTAGTCGTAGAGACTGCGTCACTGAATAGACAGTTACGTTGCACCGCCTAGGCTGGTCTTCCTGTATCATATCCCGTTTGCAGCCCGCACCAAGTAGCGCCACCAACTCCTGATCATTAATCCGAACTTGAATGAGTACAAAGTTTACTCAAGGAGGATTTGCAGGTGCGGCAGCCACCCCTTGCAGCCCTGGCGCAGCGCCGCACGTTGCGTGGGGGCCATGATGTTTCCCTGATCGATTTGTTTACATCCCTGGCGGCGACGCTCGAAGTCGCTTTCCTCCAGTTCTTTATCCATTTGTATGCGCTGGAAATACGGAATTATATTGCATTCCCTGTTGCAAATGAACAAGCGCGCTGCTCTCATGCCCTCTCGGGTTTCTGGGTGCAGGATTCCGTTTCTCCTGTTGGTTACGACCATCTCGCATCCCTCTCTGAAGTCGTCCGAGATTGACTACTCGTATATCCCAATGGTGTGAATCTGACCCATTTTCAAGCTCTGTTTTCTCCCCTTACCCACACTGCCTCTTTTCTTTTATGCGCAGGTAGTCGATCATATCAGCAACACTTTTGCCTCTTTTCTCCCCCTCCTCGTACCAGCCGGATACCGATTGCCTCTCTGGGGGAAATGTACTGCTATCAACCAACAATATAGAAACTCCGCCCCCGATATTGGAGTTCTGGTCCATAAAGGCTCATAGTTATCAGTGTAGCGCTAGGTCGACAGTTTCCCTTGCCTATGCTGTCCCAGTTCTGCCGTATCCTATTGACCTGTGAACTGGGGAATCAACCTGCACAACAACGCATGTTTGAATGCTTTCACTATCTAGATGCGCCTCGGTAACATTGAGCCCTTGCTTAGTTATAGCCACCAAGGTACTCCGTCCTCTTCTAACCCTAAAGATGCCAACAGCAGTTGTAAATCGTCCGGTGCTTTTTGAAGGCACTGTTACCAGCCGAAGGAACGGAATAGCTCCTTCACTGCTTCCTCTTTGAGGCTTCCATCACATATGGATGACCGAAAAAACCGAAGGCATCCTTCATGATTTGTTCTTGGTGAAAAGTATTTTCTGCGGTTTGGTATGACGAAATTTAGCTGATTCTCACTCACCGATGTTCCGGAAAGTTGGTCACTCTCAAATTAGAAGGTGGGTCGCGATCAGTCTTCACTGCGCAAGAAGAGAAACGACGAAGATTCCTGGGAAAGACTTCAATATATTATACATACGTTTTATATACGTATATTCGAAGCACCTGTGCTAATAATCGCGGCTGCACAGCAGGTGGCCTTACTGTGCAGTAAGGCTCGTCTATCGCACATGCCTCGATGAATCATGCAGTGACACTAGCTGTAACAAAGGTCCTTGGTCTGACTGATAGACTGTCGTGAGCTGCAATAGTCAAATACTTAACAATCCGAAGAGGGTTCTTAAAAACTAGCTGGTATTCCCGCTCCAAAGCCCCTAAGCAAGCAGGCCTAAGGGCCTGCGGCCTGTGAGGCATGAGGCGGCCTGTAAGTCGGGCAGCAGCGCACCCAGCTGCAAATAGCGCTGCAGGACAGATTAGTATGCAAGCACAACCAGACCCGCGTTTGTTGCACAAGCAAAAACTGTTGACAATTGATAAGTATGTGCCTGTCAATCTATAGTCAGTGCGCACGCAATTCGAGACATCCCACAGCCCATGCTACAAAGCTACATCTGGAGACCTGCGAGGTCAGCTGCGTTTCGGGAGCTATCGTCGTAAGTCTTTTGATCCCACCGCCGCTAAAGGCTCTCCTCTAGTAAAATATTAGACTCTACTTACATCACAACACTGCGGTCAATATGCGAGCAACTAAAAACACAAGTGGCAACTTCCCACTATTAATGCTGCAACCACACACTGCTGCAGGTACCTTAACCATTGTGTGTTCCGGCATTTCTTAATCTACAACCTGTTGCGAGACCATTCAATATAAAATTTAGTTACTAAATTAGCCATATGAAAGTAGTAGTCGCTGCCTGTGTTGCAGGCACAGTTCAACTGTGCGGGGTGGCTTCGAGTGCTGCACGTGCTCGGATATTGAAGGGAGAGATTGTTTTGGGGAGAGTTGTGCTTGCTTCTATCACCATACTTAGCATTTGATTAATTAAACGGCCAAGTAAAAGCCATGAGGAAAGTGTTTAATGAAGACTCAGCATGCATGCTGCATGCTCTGCTTGTGGCACGGCACTTGCTCGGGATCTAGAGGAAACACCTGTGAACACCTGTTCCAGCGGACTTCATCGCGCTGTCCATCGGGGCCAAGGATCTACCAACCTTCAATACTGCCTTCTTCTTTATTTTACGATGTAGAAATTGTAGCAAATATAACCATAACTCCAACTTCACCTGCATGTGCATCTGGGAGCCATTCCCTTAAATCTGGAATGCTGCCTTCTGACTTGCATGACCAGCAGCAACATGGAAGACGACAAAATAGCGCTGATACCGAAATTTTGCCTCCGCATTGGCATAATAAAGATGCTGAAGAACTTTTAATTGTCTCAAATCCGTATGCACATCAGGACGCTTGGTCCCCTTCACAGCAGAAGAATCGGCCGTTACTGCTATCATTAGCAGGTATTATTGTCGCCACAATTTTTCTAATTTTAAGTTCCATATGTACTGTGTGGCATGGCAGAAAAGAAGTGCCAGAGATTACACTTCGTAGGTTGTCTGACGCAGGGAAAAATGCGGATCGTGTTCGTCGGTCCATCGTTGAGGACTGCGTGGCGTTGGAGGCCGAGCTGGGGGTACTGCAGCAAAGGGCAATCTCGCGGTTGGATACAGACCCGATAAGCCGGGTAGAAGGACTGGCTTCGATGCTAAGGAATGCTGCCGCTGAATTCGAGTCGATACAGGAGGTGCCGCCGTGGGCTGGGACCCACGCGCCCCACCTGGTTCCTGCTCGAGCCCAGCCGCAAACTGGCGGAGAACAGCCGATATTAGAAAATATGTTTCAGCCAGTCAATTATGAGGCTTTTATGGGCACAGCTCCATCTTTCGCCTCTCCTGCAGGTCACGGTCCTTTGGGCGTAGGCAACGCCCTGGATCCGGGAGCGTGGTTAGATGACATCCCAGATATAAACAGCCGGGCGGACGAACAAGGGAAGCCCCAGATGAAACCTTTCACTTTTCGCGTGTTTCGTAAACACAGACCAACCTCAGCTGTGGCGTTGAGGCCGATTCGGAGCGCCGCAGACAGGCCGGGTGCCCCATCAAGGTATCAGATGCACCCGAGTGTGCGGCTTCCAGTGCTGGCGAAAGGTGTGCTTATTAGACGTTTCGGTGTGGATAGTCTCTTCAACCAACAGTGGGACGAAACACAGCTCTATTTCTCCCTTCTCAGAGTGAGAAGTTTGTTTGCAAAGGGAATCCTCTACCAACAGGACGTCGACGCGCTCGTGGCTGCGACAGAGTTGTTGGTAGGCGCAGCATGGTCTCATGCACACAGGCCATTCCGTAGAAGGTCGCCAATGCATGCAGCCGAAACCCTTGGACACGACTTCTTAGCATTAGACGCAATTGTGGCTGTTGCTCAACTTCTGGGGGACAGCATGGAGCTTCCTCGGTGGTGGGACAAATTCATTGCTCCCTTTGACCGTGATACCTATTCGCTTTTGCCACCCACAAACAAGCGCGCTGGGGGTCTGTACAGGAGGATGGTAAACCGCCTTCTTCTTGCGCTGGAGACCTACAAAAAAGCAAAACGCCCACCGCTTTCAGCAGTAGTGTCGCTCAAACAAATGCTGTTCTGCACTCCAGAGGCTCCTGGGCGCTTTAAGGAAGCGAAATGGGATCCGTGGCGTGGGGATGCAAACTGTGCTTAGATAGTGGGGCATCCTTCTCGTCATGTGTTTAAATCCGAGCAAACGATGTTTGTAGGACGCTTCAGCAGGGTGAGCCTACGAGGAGGATACAAGGTCGCACCACTAGACGAGCAAATACACTTCGAGAAAAATCCATCGTGTAACTTGTGACGCAAGCTTTTTGAATGGCTGAGCCATTGCAATTTTGTCAAACCAGGGCCTTCGTCATTTGTGCTGTCCTGTACAGTGTTTAGTCCATAACGTTGCCCCACGCTACGCGTACTGCGACAAAGCTGTAGATGGCGCAAACAAGCGCTTGCTGCGGGAATCAATAGGGATACGTCACTTGTTATTGTGAGCAAAGCGTTCACGTGCCGTGAGGCACCTTGCGTTTCTGCAGTGGAACATTTCGGTTCCTTCAAAAACACTTAACGGAGCAGCCGACAGGCCACAAACTTGTGTGGGGATTTGGCCGCATTCGTTGCTTAGGGTCTTGCCTTCTCAGCACGCCGAGTGTTGGGTCAGGCTATTCGCTCCAGCGGACAAGTTCTGCGGGGAACAGAAGTGTTTTCTGACTCTGAACCCACAATTTCGTGCATGTAACCTAGCTTTGGCACAAATGTGGCAGCAACATGAGCTTACAAATGCATGACGGGCAGTCAAGTCAGATTTTTTCTTTACTCTTTCAGGATCAAACCGACACGCCTAACAACATCGTCAAGGCAAACAGCACATGGGAACTAGGAAATTAGCAGTGCACTAATCGAAGGAGCAATGTATACGTAGGACAGGGACAGCTGTCTTCCGCTGCAGCTTGCGTGTTCTCCGAGTTTACTTCGGGGCGCATAAGCAAACACCCTGCAACGTAGTTAACTTCAAAAATTCTCGTGAGAGCCTGCAGCACAACAAGATTGTCAAGGACCTCGGCAGCAACCTCGTCGAGGTGTACCGTCAAGTGCTCACTGAGATCGAGGAAAAGGAGAGCTACACCAAGCTCTACGAACAGCACTGCAAGAACCTCATTCTCTGCACCCGTAAGGACGGCGCCAACTGCGCAGAGACTGCGACCTGCTCTTTCCGCATCAGCAAGGTTCGGGAACCTTCCCGTCAGTGTGGAAATCCAGTTTTTATTTTCCAGGCATCCGAGAGCGTGTGCTGGATGCGGGAGAAGCGGGGCGGGCAGGACGCAGATGTAACATGCTCTGCCTGAAGTTGGTGCGTGCATATTTTATGCGTTCAAGCCGGTTATTGGGGGCCGCGTAAGTGTTTTGCAACATTTTACCGTTGCATTGCATGCAGCGATTTTGTTTTATTCAGCTGGATTTTGGAGCATCAAAACTGAAACAGTTGGCGTTAACATGCAGCTGGATTTTGGAGCATCCACACTGAAACAGCTGGCGTTAACAGCTCTCCTGGCTTTGAATGCCCTTCAAAGAAAGCTGCGTTGTGTCCCTGACTCCAGACGTTTGGGAAATGAGACAATACATGTATTTCTAAGGTGATCCGCCACCAATATTTCAACACACAGGGGGCGTGTTTTCCCCAACAGCAAGGAGGAATCACGCCGTACTCAAGCGTGGCAAGTCGGAGTGCCTTGTACCTGCCAGCGTATCCCAAGCTATAATCAGCACTACCGGACAATGCTTAAGCTCTACATTTAAGAGCTATTATGTTTCCGAAGAAGTAGCGCTTGATCCCACTTGGGTCCAGTACGCTTTTCGCGTTCTGTCGAGTACCCTAAACTAACGGAAGTCTTCAGCATACAATCATTCTTCAGATGCATTTAATTTCGACACGTTCCGGGAGATATTTCCATTTCTTGAGGTCTTCAGCGAGGCGGCTCGAACGGTACACTGGCTTGCTGCAGGCACTGAATATACTCAGAAGTATTTACCACTCGTAGACCGTCCAAACACGGCTCTCACCCCACTATCGAAACGTGTGATGTTTTCAACCCTCAGTTTCCGTTTAACGCTAACGTCAGTTGAGTGACAGAGTCCGGGTTGCACCCACCCTAGCCGTTGGTACTTGTTGTCGCGGAGACCCCTTGCAACTGCATGTTTTGGTCTTACCTCTAGAACAAGTTGTTTAACCTTGACGATATTGTACTCAAGCACGTAGACGTTGCTTGACAACAAATAGGGTAACCCAATCAGCACCTAAAGGCCCGTCTGCTGCTTAATTTCGACTGCCACCCATCTCTGAGCTATCCAGCCAACGAAGCGTGCGTTTGAGCTGCATGATAATTCATGGAAAATCAGGAGAGCAGTGCAATATGGTGAAACCCGTCAAACTTGGCTATAGATAAACACGAGGCCTCGCGCAAAACATTTTTGCGATTGTGTGTCCCTACTTCGGTGGCCTTTTCTCCATCACTGCCGAACAGTGTGGATGAGGCGGCATTCATACTTAAGGGTTTCCTTCCAACGTATCCCTTACTGAAGATGCAGCTCAACCGCACCACCCACCGTAAGGCTGGCTACCTCAGTGCTCGCGCACACCATCTTCATGTGTGGGAGAACTACTACATAAACCGGGCAACTAGTAGGCGGTGTAGCAAGTATGCTCAATGGCGAAGATTCATTCCCCCACATTGAAAGCTGGCTTTGTCTTTGATGCATGCTAGGGGAAGTCCACCACGGCAAGCATACACACACCAGAGTACTAAATGGGGCCATCCTACGGTCAAGTGCTGCCCCAAACTCCAAGGATCCTACGACAGCTAGGTGTACAGCGTGTAGGCAAAACCTAGAATATATCGGTTAGCCCATGTGTTGCATTTGCCACTATTAGTAAGGAAAATGTGTACGGCGGCACTGGGGGGGAGCTGATAACGGCCACGCCAAAAATTCCGACAACAGCTGAAGATTGCTGCCGTGCAATGATTATCTGCATGCACCTCCTCCGATATTGCTAAAAATGCCATCTACGTGAGTGTTGGGTTGCAACTGCAGCAAGAACGCACGATCGGAACCAAATAGCTGCCCAGGCTGACTGCCCATGCCCCCCAAAATACATTCGGAAACGAAAGAAACTGCAACGAATGGTCGCAGCTGCTGCTACAAGCATGCACTTCCCCTTCGGTTAACGCAGTGCTGGCTTGCCAATGCGTGTGTGCTGTGTGCTGCCGGTGTCGTCAATGCTGGCAGCTGTTTCGCCAGTGTCCCCAAGAGGGAAGAGTGCGTCATGCTTCACTGCGTATCTGGTGCCTGCAAGCCCATATCGCTGCCAAACTGGTGCTTGAGCAGCGTTATACATGAGATAAATCGTCTGTGCAGTGGTGATAAACGTTGCTACTTTCCGCGGAGTTTGCTGGAGCTAATAGCTTGACCAAAAACTCAGCGTGCAACGTGTTGTCGGCTGGCAATAGCTTAGGCAGTTATTGGGGTGGAATGCGCACGTGCATTGTTGTGGCCTACTAATGGCTGCTTCAAGAGTCTTTTAGGAGCATCTAAACGTTCCATTGCAAGAACTCATTGTGTTTCAAGCTATGAACGTGTGAACGTGTGAGACTCGCACCTATGAGCGACCTCTCACTGCCGCTTTGCTTTACGCAGCACTGTCAGTTTGCCGTGAGTGGACCAGATCCATAGAAGATATACTGAAGTAGAAGTCCCCAATGATAGAAGTAGTCATACTCAAATGTTGCGTTTCAGTGTGCGTAAAACGCTGCGCACGCCAGAATGCTATGACCTAGCGACGCAAACAAAAAACTGTATCAGCAGGCTCTTTGAATGACTCTTTGAAAAGCATTGTCGCTCTGCTGGTGAATCTTTGCATTCCCCCCGTATGCTCAACACTGCACAGCCAGTGTGCTGTTGAACCCAAATGATCAGGATGAAGTCCAACGGCGGCATTTCAGTGTAGACAAAACCCCATACCTACTCAGCCGCAGTGGCTCATCTACTCAAGAAAACCTGCCACAAACTGCATAAATTCGAAAAGTATTGCCGCCTCAGTGAAGCACTTTTGCGTTCTACCTGTAGGGTCAACCCGCCGGCAAACCGTTGACTACCCAGTATCTGGGTATGCCCCCTGCAAGGATGAAGCGTGGACTGTAATAGGCTCCTTACGAATCTCGTTTGCTTCGATTCGAAAAAATTGACGAGAAACGTTCTGCTACCTCACGGGCTCCCCTACAGCCTCACGCCAAGGATTCCACTTGGTAGACTTGAACTGCGCAGGAGCATCTGGAGAGCAAAACAGCATCCTTTTAATCGCAATCACTTCCTCTGGAGGTGGGCGTGTCCTTGTTTTGTATATATCTATCACATCAATCAGGCGCTTTACTAGCCTCCTGTTGAACACCGAAACTCGCTTGTTAATGGGCGGCAAAATTTGAGATATATCACGATTATAGGCTTTTATGAAGCGGTCCCACCATAAGGGAAGCTGCAGGGAGTCCCCCAAAAGTTGAATGACACACACAATCGCATCCAATGCTAAGAAGTCGGTCCCAAGGGCTTCAGCTGCATACACGGGCCGTCTTGTCTGGAGCTGCCTCTGTGCATGGTAAAATGCCGCGCCTATCAGCCCTTCTGTAGCATCTACGAGCTTGTTCACGTCATGTTGGGTGAGTTCCCGTTTGGCAAACAACTTCCTGATTTTGACCAGGAGGTAAAAGGGATGTAATCTGCTTCGGAACGAGCTAAAGAGACTTTCCACATCGAATTCATAAACAGCCACGCCTTTCGCCAGCGCTGGAAGACACACATACGGGTGGCTGTTGATGTCCTCTGGCTCATCCAGCACGATTTCGACGACGGAAGACGGGCTCTGTGCAGTAGCGGAAGTTGATGCCTGCTCACAATCTGACTCTCCAACACCCGAAGAAGCCAATTGGTTCTCTTGTTCTTCATTCTCGTCGATTATATTTGGGATATCATCTAGCCACGCGTCCGCATCCAGGGCAAGGTATGCATCTAAAACGTCACGACCGGCAGGGAATACAGACGATGGGGCAACGCCCACGTTCGCCGCTGTATCATCTTGAGTATGAAAGGCACTCCGAACTTCTTGCCTTTCTTCGCCCATGTGCTCTAGGAATTGAGCAGGCATAAAGTCGGAGCCGGCGGACATGTCCGGCTGCACCATCTCCTGCATAGATTCATGAAATGTACTCCCAGCTTTTTGCATTTCTTCTTCTATGTGTTCTAGGAATTGAGCAGGCATAAAGTTGGAGCCGGCGGAGATGTCTGGCTGCACCACCTCCTGCATCGATTCATGCAAGGCACTCATAACTTCTTGCATTTCTTCATCTATGAGCTCTAGGAATTGCGAAGGCATAAAGTTGGAGCCGGCGGACATGGCCGGCTGCACCATCTCCTGCATCGATTCATGCTCTGTGACAGCGTCCTTTAACTCCCTCACCAGCTGTTGTACTCGTCCTGCGTGGTCTACTGCTGAGTAGGAAGTTGCCCTTCGTTCCAGAAGCCCAAGTTCGGCCTCCAACGCCAAGCAACCTTCTATGATGGACTGCTGAACTTCGTCTACATTGTCCGGGGCGCCAGCCAGCCTACGGGGTGTAACCGCTGACGCTCGCTTTCTGCCACTCCATATGTTACATACGGAACTTAAAATAAAAAAAAGTGTCACGGAAATAACGGCAGCTAGCGGGAAGTGGAACTGTCGATTCTGCGGTCGTGAACGGGCCCAAGCACCCCGAAGAGCATGTGGAGTTGAGACAGTTTGCACTTCCTCCACTTCCCTTTTCTGTGTGTGCGGAAGTGAAATTGTGGGACTCCATTCACTGTCGTTTTTCATATTGCTGGTGGTCATGCACATCAGAGGGCAACATTCCACGGTTTCGCGGGTGGCTACTGTACCAACACGGCAGCAAATCTGGAGAAATTGCTTTACTTGATGTAATCCCTGCCCACAAAACAAATAATACGGCTGTGTGGAATACTGGTGAACCCTTAACGGAAGTATTCAGGAAGTTACCTCCGCTACCAACAGGTGTTCTCCCACGATCCCGAGCGGGTGGCACCAGCAGTGCCATGCGGCATGCCCAATCGAAGACCTTATTAAATGCTTCGCTTGATACTTCAACCTGGCACATTGATTAATTAAATGCCAAATACAGCAGTGCAACAAGTTCAACTCAGCCTGTACCATTATCTTCCGTCACGATCCCGGAATGTGAGGCACCACCCCGCACAGTTGAGCCTGAGCTGCGATAGAGACATGAAATAATGCTACTATATGGCCTATTGACTAACAAAATCCCAAGTTAACTGATTCAGAAGACACTTGTAGATGAAGAGATGAGGAATGTGAGCAGTAGTTTGGGCACTTGCGGTAGGCCGCATTGTTGTAGCACCAGTCTGAAGATGTCACTTGTGTATCAGTTACTTGCATGTTAACCGCTCTACTGTAGTGTAACTAGAGTTCAATATGTCACCAGAGGGCACCCTTTAACTGCGGTGCGATCAAAAGATTTAAGCTGAGGGTTCTCAAAATATAGCTGATATCCCCCCAGGTCTTCCCTCGATGTATCTCATTTTAGCCTGGTCTATGAGCTGTTTTGGCACACCTGTAGTTCTGCTTGCCTGCAGACGCACTGTGGATTGCCAGGCACGTGCATATGGACTGGGTACCGTGGTACCGCATGCACCGATAGGGGGTGTGGCTGTCTGTCTGGCAAAACCACGTGCCTGTCTGGATGGCTGCCTTGCTGCCTTGTCTTGCCTTGCAGTTGTGGCAACGGGGGCTGCCGCCCAACCCAGACCGCCTCATCCTTCGTAGGCCCCATTTCCTTAGGCCTCAGGGTGGATTAGCTGTTTTTCAAGAAATCGTCCGAACACATCTTACGTTGCACTATGCCCACGGTAGCCCTCGGATGGGATCACGAATACTTGTAACAGCCAAGTATTCTCCCCTGCGTGCCTAACTACTGTAGGCAGCTGTCAAGCAATTATTCTTGACTGGAAGCTGCCATGGTGTCTGAGCGCAAATTGCCGACTATGGCGCAAGAACGCTTGCGTGACCTACTTCGGCCCGCCTGTTACACAAGCGCCGAAGCCGTTGGCGGCATTGCACCTTTTTTAACCTGCCTCCTTCAGCTGCATGATTCCACATAGCATTTAATTCATTAGCAACCCAAATGAGATCATTTAGAGGGTTCTATAGTGCTTGCCCACCTGGGTCGTGCAAGATTGCTCCGCTAGTTGCACCTGCTCGGACTTTGCAGCGCTGAACTCCGCCGCCATGGCTGTGGCCGCAGTGTCGAACTTGCTGCGCATCTCCAAGAAGAATGCACCCGCGTTGGGTCCTGCTGTATTATTTGTGGTTCGGCGTATAAACTGTAATAAATGGAACTATTTCCCCACTTTTCCTTCCATCTCGACCGCGAAGCACTTTCTTCAACTCTGGAATGCTGCCCTCTGTCTTGAATGGCAAACAGCAGGCAGCAGAACGGCGAGATGGGACAACGCTTCCATTTTCGAATCCACATAAGTATAATGAAGAATCTGAGGAACTTCCACTAAAATCAGTTCCATGGCCTCACAAGGGAGCACGGCCCCGCTCACGGGCAAGGGGTCAGCCGCTGCTGCTCTACCTTACCTGCATTATTGCCGTCGCAGCATTTCTAGTATTTTTTTCTGTATGTAAAGTATGGCATAGCAGGAGGCAGGTTTCCGGGGCTGCAGATCGTAGGTTGGCTGACGACACAGAAGGCGTTGATAACGATGATATGCGCGTCATTGAAGATTGCTTGGCTTTGGAGGCCGACTTGGGGCTTCTGGAGCAGAGAGCAACCTCCCACTCCGACGCTGACGAATTGCGGCGCGTAGAGGGTCTAGTTTCTGCACTACGTGCAGCTGCCGTAGAGCATGAAGCAACGCAGGGGGTGTTGTTGCTGCCGTTTCTTCAGCCCCCAAAGCCGCCCCCGTACACCTACGTCTCCGGTCCTGAACCCGACAGGCACAGATTTAAAGAACTGCGAAAACTGCTAATTTCCTTTCAGCCCGACAAGGAGAAAGAATCAAAGACTACAACTGCTCAACCGTCCACATCTTCTATGGATGATGATGGCCCTATGCCCACACCGCACGTTCTAACAGCGGAAGCGAGGCTAGATGGTGCCCTGGATACATCCACTCAGGAATATGAACAAGAAGAAGACGATGTAAAGCCCCTCATTTCTGGCTTGTCAGGTGGTGGGGAGCCATCCCATTCAGCTGATAAACTTCCCGGGTTTCTCGATATTGCATGCATAGCGAAGGATGCATCAACAATATGCAACCACCCGTATGTGTGGCTTCCAGAGTTCGAAGAAGGTGTGGTTGTTCGGGATATCGACGTGGACCATCTCTTCGATCCATTTCGGAAGAAGATGCACCCCCACTTTTTCCTGCTCTCGTTGAGGAAGTTATTTGCACAGAGGGTACTGGGGCAGGCTGACGCCAGCACGCTCGTCAATGCGTTGGAAGGGTTAATTGGTGCATCGTGGTATCAAGCACAGATGGGTCGCCGAGGCTGTCGGCCCGTGTTCGCCGCGACGGCCTTGGCGAAATCTTTTTTGGCATTTGACGCTATTGTGTCTTGCAAGCAATTATTGGGAGATCATATGCGGTTTTCTCTGTGGTGGGACAAATTCACATCGGTCTTCAAGTTTGTTATTCCCATGGCACCCAGGGTTCACCAATATCAGGTGGTTAATAGGCGATTGCTGAAGCACTTACATGGAGCCTTGGAAACCTATAAAAAGGGTGAACGGCCAGAACTTCGCGACGTGATCGAGCTTAAGATGAAACTGTTTTGTTCACCAAATTCTCCTGCGGAGTTCAGGAAACCTAAATGGGATCCTTGGCGTGAAGATGGTGAAACTAGGTAGGGTTCCCCAGCTCATGGTTTGTCTTTTGAAGCCAAGCGGGCCACCCATTAACAACTCACTTCTTTCAGCTTCCAGCAGAAAGAAATGAGCTGTTGCTGGGAAGCACATCAGGATATTGAGCAGTCAACGGTTTGCCAGCGTCAGTAGGTTGATCCTACAGAGAGGACGCAAAGGTACACGACTCGAGCAGCAACGCAACGATATATCTACAGTATGCATTTTTTTTTGCACCGCTGAGCCGTTCCGGTTTGGTGTGATCAAGAATTTTATCTACAGTAGAGTTTTGCATTTGAACAGCCCTATGTCGACAATTTGCGTTGAAGTTAACAGTTTTCCATCAGTAGAACTTCGCCATGCTAGGCAAAGTGTGACGAAGCTGTGCAGTGGCGCATATGAGCGTCCACCGTATTAGGCGGCAGGGGCTGGTCGTTTGTAGTTGCTAGCACCGCGCTGCCCCGCCATAAAACAGAACGCATTTTTGCAGTGGAACGTGTAGGCTTCCTGTAAGACACGCGAAGCAGCCGCTAATAGGCCACAGCTTCTAACTTTTTCTTTAGTCGCATTCAACTGCTTGATCTCTCGCCGCCAAGAACGCAGCAAGACGAGTTCAATCTCAGGCTACTCGTTTCGTCCAAAAACCAGGGACCAGAAACTTCCATTGGCGTCGAATTTAGCAGTTTAGCGCATCTACAACCCATCACTAGCAATAATCTTGAGCTTTCACGTGTCTGACGTCCAGTCGAGTCTCAAGTTGTGGGTACGCTTTCGGGAAACTCCGCAGGCAGCTGGCTAACTCAACGGAGCAGGAAGCGCACCCGCATTTGCAGTTCATTACTTCATTACTGCAAGAAGCAGTATATACCTGTAACGAGGGTACCGGCCGTTCGCTAAGTTAAGTCCTGTGTGCACTGGTTGTGTACTTTGTGCCAAAGAACGCCCACAGATAAATGATGCCTCATTTTTTTCTGAGTGTTCTTTGGGACAAAGTACACAGCCAGTGCACACAGGGCTTCACTTAGTTTTGATTCACTTAGTTCTGCTTATGCATCCTTGCTTAAGCTGCTGTCCAACAATCAGCGATACGACAATTTATAGCATTATCTTGACACGCGCATAAACTCTAGCGCAGACATAGCAGAAAAAAACATCATTCCGGCTCTATTCTCACGTGGTTTAAACTAACGCCTTCTTGGCTGAGGGGTTGAAGTTGAACAGGGTTAAGGCACAGAGGGGCTGCATTCTTTAATGAAGGTCTCCTTGTGCTGAGCAGGCCGTCATAACACCAACCCCATCACCTACATAGCTCAGAACTCAATGCCAAGCACTTGATGGGCTTCCATAAGTCGAAGGGATACCTGTTTGTTCGTTGAGCAATAGCTACTCCTCTGAGTGCAGGATATCGACGCTGAGGGGGGTCTATCTCGAATAGCTCGCACCTTTAAAGAATACAACAAACAACGGAGTACAAAGTACGTCAATCCAGTTGCTAGCAGGTTCTCAAACTTTTCTGTCGCTTCCAAGCAGGCACTGATATTTTTCTGTTTGTGGGCACCAAAAATTGCCGTGTTTACTTATTCAAGCCTACGCATTTACTCATTTCAGATCAGGAACACATGCGGGGTTGCCTGCGTACAATTCACTGACTATCGGAGTTTCACAATCCGGAGGATACCAAGCCTACCGCCAACGCCCTTTTATTATGCCCGAGATCAGTTGCTTCAGCACCAGATGATACAGCGACAATCACTGCCTTCGTTTTTTCTTGGTTTCATTCGGTAGGCTGGATAGGTCCTTAGTCCACACGCATGCTTTGATGCAGGCTCATCCACAATCAATTGCAGTCAGCTCCCTTGCTCACAGCGTTGACTCTCTATGGACGTTGTACAACCAGAGAGAAGTGCTGTGATGGTTCTTTAAAGAACGCAGCTCATTTTGTCTGTCCTATGAAGACCGCTCAAGGTGAATGTATGATCTGTTAGGCTCGCTAGCACCAACGTGAACCGGATACCCAACAAACGAAAAGATTCAGGAAAAGTTAACAACCAATCGGCTGGTGACATGGTTGCAGCATTTCAATGGTACAATCCTGAATTTGCGGCTGAGTTTCAAGTATGAGACCCCGGCTTACGATTGCATGGGATTCTGCGCCGTTCAGTCTGCTAAAAGGCACCGAATTTTCATGCGCACGTTTGGCTTTGGTTGCAGAGGTAGGTTACAGAATTCTAAATTAGACAACACCGCTGGACCTCGCTAAAATAGCCTAGAATAATCCTTCAGGCGGGTTGCTTGCCGATGCCGAAATATCCCTGTTGGGCTCTGCTGAACAGTAGTCCAGAAAAAAAGAAAGCTACAAGTAGCCCGTCTAGTAGCACGTACATGGGGAAAACCACATCCATTCTCAATATTGATGTTCTCACAGCTGCTGGCGCCCCGCCCACAGCCCAAATGCACTGACACGCACTGAGAGAAGAACCATCCATGAATCACCCTTCCCTCATGCTTGCGGGTTTGTTTGGAGCCAGAGTAATTGCAACATTTCGTTCCAGTGAGTGGTAAGTAGGAGACGTATTAGTTCCCGTGAAGATAAAACCTACAAACGTGAACAGGGTCAAAGAGGTCAGAAAAAAGATGCAGATCGTAGGCCTCAAAATGGGTGGTTATGGAATGGTGGGTACTGCACAAAAGCAGCGCGTTGTGGGGCAGCCAGGGAGGAAGTTGCTTCCAGTGACTGTGTTAGAGCTGTTAATAAAGTGCAAGGAAAAAATATAGACAAATATGAAGGTAAGTAGACAGCAAAAGACGATCAAGCACCGGCAAGATGTCAACTGCAGCAGACTCGGGGCACGACGGAGCCCCTCCTTGCAACGCATGCAATAATCTGATAATGCGCGAGGGTGTACATTCTTCAATTTTATGCATTTGGGTTTTTGGCCCCGTCGATATACCGGAGCCCGCTATATAGTTCTTGTGGGCGAAGGCCTCTGCATTCATAAGGCTTATTCTTGAAAAACAGGATGACAGAATGCCACTAGACCACATAACCCAAAAATATGCATTCAGTGCAGCCTCCAGAAACCGACACAGGAGATAAAACAGCGCTCAGATCAATATATCCCTCACCTAGCAACAATGCAGTTAGCCTCTTGCGGAGAAACAAATTGTTTGCCTTTTATCCTAGACTGGAGTATACCGTGATAAGGAGTGGCAAACGCTTAGCAGCAAGGCGCCTTGACCAAGCTGGGTGGCACTTAAAGCAAAATAAAAAATAATATTCCCCAGATACCCAAAAATCCCCATGGTCCATTTGACGCAAGTGGTCAAAGACCACGAAAATTTTCCGCTGGCTCGCACCGGTATAGACTGGCGGAAAATGGTTAAATGGGACTACGAGTTTTTGAACAGCCCTATTAGTTCAATTGTTCCAGTACCCACATGAAATCGCTTTCCTGTTGCTTGTTTAGAGTTTTCAGGGGAAAGATTCGGTACATCTTTAGCAGGATGGGGCCCCCAACAGCCGGGAGTTGGGGGCCCCTCTAAAAACATGCTCGAGGCATTAAATTTTCCGAAGAGAAAACCCTTCTCTGCCACTGGCACCTGAATACCAAGAGGACTTGTCCAGTGGTCTAACAGAACTACTAATAAATAAGCACCGGCAAGACTCCAATTTAATGTGACGGCCCTTCATCATTTGGATCGGCCTCTACCAAATGCTCCCCTCTGACTTTGTTTCATATTTTTCTAGTACAAGATACAGATTATATCTTCAATCCGAGCTTGAAGATTTAAAAGCTGCTATGTACCCCTCTGCACAACAACCCCAGCAGCCTCTGGCAACAGCAGAACATGCAGTCGCTTTTAAGTCACCTACATATCCACACCCTTCTTGTATTCAGGCGATATGTCTTTCCTCACTTATTTCTTCTACGTCGGCAGCTACGGGCAAGCTGGGGTGAAGTGCCAACAAACCCTACCTTTGCTTCACTTCCTGTTCGAAGGCTGCTGCAGTCGCGTTCAGCATTGCCATCAACATCTCCCTTGCACTTTCCGCCTTTGTCTCCGGAACACAAGAGCTTCCAAGTAGTCCAGGCCTATATTATTTCCCCCAACGTAGGCACAGTTCCTGTGATAGACCAAATGCCCCAGGCGTTGTGTTGTCTATCACAAGAGTGGCCTGTGCGGGGACCAGGGATGGCCACTAACAGGCCATTCCTGGGCCCTTCCACTGCCGTAGGCTTCTCTGCATGCAAACAATAGTGTTCAACCGCTAAAAATAGGACCAGTGGGCTTTAAAATGCGCAGGAAGAACGGACTGCGCAGCCACGTCCTTCGCAGTTTGCTGAAATACACCGGGTTGCCTGGGGGGCCTCAAAAAAGAGGGTTTTCTTTGAGTGAACGGAAATGACCGAATGAGATGTTAATACAACTCAGTCTCCAGGAAAAGATCGAAACTCCTTTGTTTGTGATGCTCTCGCGGGCAATGCGTGCAAAGAACACCGGCACGCAGCGCCAGTGGACCAGCCGTGGTGACCATTGGTCCAATCCCCTAGAGCACCCAAAATAGTGAAGGGCAAGCTGCACAAAAGTGGGAAAACGCCAGATCACGAAAGTGCACACGACAATATGATTGTTTTTGAAAAAGTAAGCAAAATATCGGGCTTGATTACTACAAAACTGACAGGCACACACGTCAAGCGAGCGGACCCAGTTCGAAGCAAAGAGGCTTCCCTTGCCTTCACCCAATACAACGAAATGTCAAAATGCTTACGATAAAGGATTACAGGTATCAATGGAGAAATGCATGCTGAAGGGGCCCTTCGGCCAAGGGGAGTAGGCAGTCTCTAGCCAGCTGTTGCTGTGCCTTTGCGAGTTGAAACAAACGCATGGTGAATCCTTTATAATTGTAAAAACCAAAGGAAAATGAACAGTGTTAATAGGCAGCAGGTTTTCTCCAGTAGATACAAGGGGGGCATGTTGGACCCGTCCGGGTGTTCGGTGCAGTTGAAACTTTTGGTTTTATTCATAGATGAAGGAGGCTAACGTGTTAATTTGATTTCTTTTGAAATTCTGTCTTAGTCTAAAGCTGCTAAGAGAGCCTTCTCAGGAGCAGTGATTCTCTTTCCGTTTACTTCCTCTCTAATGGCAACAAATCGCGTTCCCTACTAAGCAAAGGTAAGAGATTATACTTCAACAAGAAGTAATATTATTACAGAGCAGTTCCTATCTGGTAGCTGCTGCATGCAATCGCATGCACAGTGGGAAACCTGCATCATAGGTTAGTGGGGTGAGGCTGGTGCCTTAAATTTTCTTGCTTTCTGCATTTACTTTGCTAAACCATTATCACTCCTTTCCTAGGAATTAATAGTTTGAACTATTTGCAACTTAGAAGAGTAGCAGCATCCAAATTGGCACGCAATAAAACAGAACCATAGGGGCATTTAGTCATATTCATGGTATGAGAATTTAGTCGCTTATAGGGCAAAAGTGTATTCCTTTTTCCTCGTTTTTTAATCTGCTGGTGTTTGAGAAAACTGGAATAATGCTTGCCCTGTTCCTTATGTGCCTGCTCGCTAGCGTATCATATTTTTCTTTCTTTTTCTCATGAATACAGCGATGGGGTATAATCAACGAAATTGAAATGAACCAACTTGCCCTTCGATGTTTTTTGCTTTTTTTTTTGAATAAACAGCTTCCACGACACAAGACGCATTTGCTTTCTTATCTCTATATAAAGCAAAACTTGAAATACTGAAAGAGCCAACAAACCGGACTTTGATTTGACTATTCGAGTCAATGGAATCCCCCAAAATAAACAAGAATGATGGGGTTTTATATTCAAAATGATAAATATCAGCTGACGGCTTATACTACAGAGAAACCCCACCATTTGATGTGCCTTTGCTGTGACCCTCTATGCTGTAAGGCTGCGCGTGTTTGTTTTTTTTTTGTTTTTGTTTGTTCCCCTGCTTCTGTATAGGAAGCGCCATTAAGGCATTTAGTGGTATTTGTGGAGAGAAGCCAAAATATAGTAACCGAATATGAACTAAGCCCAGTATTCTATCTATCAGCTGCTGTTGTTGCAAGAAAGCAGCCATACACCTGAGGGCTGCTAAAGAAATTTATTCTTTTCTCTGCATGCAGACAGAAGAATAAATTAATCATTTTATTCCTTCATGCAGCATCGGCAGGTTGTATGGGTTGCATGAATACAAATAATACTGAATATAATCATATTAATTCCATAAACACAGCTATGAAACCGCCATCCTTTAACCTTATTCCTAAAAAAGAAACTATTGTGTTTAATAGAGCTTAAGCCCGTTCAAGTTGAATAATATTCAACAAAAAAACATCAAGGCACACCCCGACCTAATAAACCTGAACCCTAGTTAACCCTGGCTATGGTGCCGCAGTAAAAAAGCAATTAAATATAGTTTAACCTTTGAACAATATTAATAAAACTTCCTACAAGGCAACTGGCCTCCGAACAAAGCAAAAAAAAAATCTGTCTCAAGGGGGAATTCAAGAAACTATGGGTTATTCTTCTCGCAGTATTAGCCCAGGCCTTCAACTGCCAAGTTTAAAAATTAAGTTAATTATTTCGGTTTTAATATTTTTGAATTTCAAGGAATTCAACATCGAGACATCCCTGCTGCTGCAGCAGCCACCACCGCAGCAGGTTGCTGCTGCTGCAGCAACGGGTGAAAGCAGAGGCGCAGCAGCAAGGGTTTAATTCCGTTTTTCTCAGCAAATTGAAATAAAACATAATTAATTGATCTTCCCATCAGAACACACAAGGAGAAGGTAACGGATACACCCCCTGGGGGGGCCACCGCCTGGGTGTTGCATGCATGCAGCAGCAGAAGCTGGGGTGGGGTTGTTACGCTGCTGCTGCCGTTTTTTCTGCAAATTTGCGGAGCTGCCCATCCTTTCCTTCTCTTCTCTTTTTGTCTTCTTCATAAACTTGAACTAGAACCAAAAAATTAAACCTTAGCGGAGATTTCCTCGCATGGCCCCCACGAATCGAGCGCCTCCCTAGTACTTGAATTTGGTGGTCTCCCGCTGCTGCTGCTGCACCGCAGCAAGCAGCAGCAGCAGCAACAGCAGCAGCGGCGGCAGCAGCAGCCGATACACGCGTTAACGTCTGCAGCAGCCTTCCGCAGCACATGGCGTCGCCTTTGCTGCATGCGGCAGCAATGCCGCTGGACGGCAGCAGCGGCTGCAGCAGCAACACATGCGGCTGCAGCAGCAGCAGTTGCAGCTGCAGCAACACCAGCTGCACGAGCAGCACCAGCAGCAGCAGCAGCAGCAGCACGGCCAGTGCTGAAGCCGCAGCAAGCGCTAGCAGCAGCCTCGAGCAGCAGATGGAGGAGAGGCATTTAATATGGAGAAAAAATGCTCCCTTCTTCTACGACACTATCTTGAGCCACAAGTTTGAATGGCCGTCCATGACAGTACGACATAAGGGTTTAGGGTTTAGGGTTTAGGGTTTAGGGTTTAGGGTTTAGGGTTTCCGGTCTTGTTCTACCGGGCAGCAGGCTGGCGCTGCTCTGTTGCTGCTGCAGCAGCAGCATTCAGGGCTGCAGTGTTGGGGCCGCATGCACCTGCTTGACTGTCGTTTCCATTCTGGTGTGTTGCTGCTGCTGCTGCTGCTGCTGCTGCTGCCCCTGCTGCTGCTGCTCCTTCTCCCCCGCTGCTGCTCCTCCCGCCCCTCCCGCTCCTCCCGCCGCTGCTCCTGCTGCTCCTGCTGCTGCTCCTGCTGCTGTTCCTGCTGCTGTTCTTGCTGCTGTTCCTGCTGCTGCTGCTGCTGCTGCTGCTGCAGGTGGAGTGTTTCCCTCCGGGCCCTGCTTCTGCTGCTTCTGGGGCGGTGCGGCTGCTGCTGGGCACTGCCACTGACGGCAGCGAGCAGAACTTCCTCGTACAGGCGGAGGCACGGGTGCCCCCGCCTTCTATGGAGGTGGACCCCAGCCTCTGTGAAACCTACTCAGGTCCCGTCTCCTGCTGCTGCTGCTGCTGCTGCTGCTGCTGCTGCTGCTGCTGCTGGTGGTGATCGTGCTGGTGGTCGCGGCGGTGGTGCTGATGCGGTGCTGCTGCTGGTGCCGGTGCTGCGATTGCTGCTGCCAGTGTTGCTGCGGTTGCTGCTGCTGTTGCTGCTGCTCCCATTGCTGCTCCTGTTGTTGTTGCTGCTGCTGCTGCTGTGTGTCCAGGTTTCAGTGCATCTCGGAGCAAGTGCAGCAGGGGGGGCACAGCAGCAGCAGCAGCAGGTGCTGCTGTGCTCGAGGTGAAGGCGCTGCTCATACACCCCGGAGGTGTATCGCGAGCTCGTCTCCGCCCCTGCTGCCCGTTGCACATTTCTAGCTGCACTTCTGAGGGTTTAGTTTTATTTTGGGACTACAGCAAACACCCGTCCTTCCCTGCCTCTTCTGCCCCCGTTGCTGCTGCTGCTGCGGCGGCGGCGGCTGCTGCAGCAGCAGGCAGCGGCGGGGGGGCCCCCGGGGGCCCCCCCGTCGCCAAACCCCAACTGGCGCTGCTGGGGCACGGCTCTGCTGCTGTTGAAGGGTTGAGTTGGAGTGCAGCAGATAACAGGCGGCTAGTTTCTGTTGATGCAGCAGGAATCTGCTGCTTGTGGGACCTCAACAGCAGCAGCAGCAGCAGCGGCAGCGGCAACAGCAGCAGCAGCAGCAGCAGCAGCAGCAGCAGGAGCGAGGGGCTCAAGCCCGGTGATACTGCGCCTGATGGGGTGCAGCTAGCAGCAAAAACCCCACAGATGTCTCCGTTGCGTTCATACACCCCAAAAGGGCAGCAAGGTGTCTCCTTTAATGACATAGAGCAGCACTTGCATCACCCTGAACTGGCCCTTGTTGCAGCAGAAGATGGCGGCTGCTTGCTGCTGGACTGGCGGCAGCAGGGAGCTGCTGCAGCACGAGCAGCAGCAGCAGCAGCAGCAAACGCCGTGTCTTGGAGCCCCCATGAACCCTGTGTCTTTGCAGTGGGAGATGCAGCGGGAAAAGTGTCTCTTTTTGACACGCGCTGTCTCCGTCGTCCGATGCTGTCTCTCTGCGCTGCTGCTGCTGCTGCTGCTGCTGCTGAGGAGACACCGCAGCAAGGTGTCTCCATTAGTGCCGTTCGCTTCCACCCTGAATTCAGTTTCCTCTTGGGCGCAGCAGCAGACGACGGGACGGTTGCCCTATGGGACATTGTGGCAGCAAGCGCAACGGAGCAGCAGCAGCAGCAGCAGCAGCAGCAGCAGCCGCAGGAGATGCAGACGGATGGCGAGCCCGAGGGGGCCCCCCGGAGGGGCCCCCGGGGGCCCCCCGGCCTGCTGTTTCTGCATGCAGGGCACTCAGCCCCAATAACTGATTTCTGCTGGCGGACGGCGCTCGTCCCGTCTCCATACAGCAGCAGCAGCAGCAGCAGCAGCAACAGCAGCACGAGCAGCAGCAGCAGCAGCAGCGGCGGCGTGAGCCTCCACCACCTGCGGCAGTGCCTAATGGGGGCCAGTGTCTCCTTCGACAATAAAGTGCAGCTTTGGCAACCAGCTGAATCTTTGTTTCTCCCGCCCTAGCTAAATAAACCCGTCTAGGGTTTAGGGTTTAGGGTTTAGGGTTTAGGGTTTGGGGTCTAGGGGTAAGACCGCATGCAATTGCTTTTGGGGAGACAGGTCATGCAGCAGCGGCGGCCGGGAGGTGCAGCAACGACACCTTGGTTGGGCAGCAGCAGCAGCAGCAGCAGCAGGAGCGGCAGCAAGTTGGGCTGCAGCAGCTGCTGCAAGTTGGGACGCAGCAGCAGCAGCAAGTTGTGCTGCAGCAGATGCAAGTTGCCACGCAGCAGCGGCAAGTTTTGCTGCAGCAGCAGAAGGTTGTGACGCAGCAGCAGCAGCAGCAAGTCGTGCTGCAGCTGCTGCAAGTTGTCACACAGCAGCAGCAGCAAGTCGTGCTGCAGCAGCAATTTGAGTTGCAGCAGCAGCAGCAGCAGCATCCGCAGCGCGGGACCTCGCGATTGTTTTTTTTTCTTTCTATTTCTAAATGGGCTATGTTGTGCTGCTGCTGTCTCTTTCTGTCTCTGTCAGAAGGTAGAGTTGCTGCAG